>CAIGRN010002017.1:0-10607 GCA_903798345.1 Fraxinus anomala | reverse complement strand
TAGAGAGTGAGTTTGACTCTCCAAATTGTTTGGCTCTCCAAATTTGGAGAGTCAAACTCACTCTCTATAATTAAATGTATTCAAAGTGTTTCAATTTTCAATGTAGGAAAATAATAAAATAATTTAAAGAAAAACTAGTTAAAATAATAAATATTTTTTAAGAGTAGTAAAATTAAGTGTTAAATATAAAGAGTTTGTTGGAGTACTTCAAAATTTAAATTTTCTAAATTTATAGATGCTCTTCAAATCATAGAATATGCTCTTTAAAAATAGAGAATCTCTTAGAGATACTTTTATAATCAATCTTCTCTACTTATGAATGTGATAATTTGCATTACAAAATATGTGGTAAAGAATTATCACAGGCAATGAATGTGAGAATTTTATTTTGTCCTAATCATATAGTCATATTTTTTTTAATTATGAATGTTTTGTTCGTTTAATAATATACATTTATTTAATTTGTCTAGTTATAATCAATCTTCTCTACTTAATCTTGAAATTGTACAAATTTAAAGATACCTACTTTTTAAAAAATAAATCATTTAATTTTTTTATTACTTTTAATAATAATATATTATTAGTTGTTGATAATTAAATAAGGATAAACTTGAAAAAATTTTGACAAAAAATATTTTTTCAATATTAAATAAAATTACTTAATTATCTTGCATTAGAAAATTCAATTTTAGGTGATAATCGGTCCATCAATATGTTGTTCGGCGACTAATTATGGAATCTGCGATCCGACCCCTCATTACACAGACCAAGTAAATCGCGTGATGTGCCCCAAATTGACAAGGTCCAAGAGCCCCGAATTGCACTGCCAAAATATCGAACGAGTCAATTTATCTTGCATTTTTATACCATGGAAAGTGAACCAGGCAAGCTAATAGTGTGTGTGTGTATGCTGGGTCCTACAGAGAATCATCTATTGGATCCGTACAGCATAGAGGGTACATAAATTGCTTTATTCTATTTCTTTTCTCAAAGCTTGTGTACGAGGACAGTGACTATGCTAACGACGGAATCTAGGTTGTCGTTATTATCTATTGGAATTTTCTTTGTAGGCCACATACTAGTAGCTTTTTGAAATTTCTTAAGAGCAAAGGGAGCCCTGGAGGAAGCCTACATTGTGAGTCAATCGTACATTGCTACCGTGTCCTAATATAATTCTCAGCCGGATAAAACTATTTGTTTTTGCTCCACGACTGAGACAAAAACAGGAGCGCCAGTTGGAGGGGGACGGTTGTAGCAACCCATTCAAAATTGGCATCCCTGATTTATGTCCCGATCATTGAGTCGGGACATAAAGCACGATTCTTCTTAGCTTTTGTCTGGGAGAGCTTTTTAATTGAATTTTAATTACTTTTTTTTTTTTACCATTGGAATAGTAGGTGGTTGAATTTTATGACTTCTCCCTCACATTAGTGGGACCCAAGCTGTCAAGTAACGGTCAAATAATCAATTTTTTTGCCCAAAAAATCGGCTCCATGTAGGGGCTTAATATAACGTCATATGAAATTTAATTATTTGATTGTTTTAAATACAATCAGTTTTTTCACCAAATCATTTACTACATCTATTAAATATCTTCTGACAAAATAGCAAAAACCAAGTCAAATCCCATTGGAACATTAATTGCCAGTTAAAAAAAGGTAGTATTGAAATTTGATAAAACTGCATGTGATCGTCAATAAGTTGCTTCTTAATCCTTTGTCAATAAATAAATACAAATGATAAATCTGCTCATATTTAATGATTTACAGTAATGTGGTGTGTCTATTTAGCCCTTGTTTGGTAATCATTCATTTAAATTTTTTTTTTTTTCATATTAATTTTTAACCGCACGTTAATATGGTGTGTCTATTTAGCCCCCGTTTGGTAATCATTCCTTTATAAAAAAAAATTCATATTAATTTTTAACCGCACATTCTCGTAATAAAATACTCTCCGTAAATTCAAAATTTTTCTTACTTCTTAATTTTTAACCACATATTTTTTTTAAAAAAAATACTATTTAAAATATCATTCTTTACAAAAAAAAAAAAAAAATGATGGTCAAATGAGGCCTTATTAACTTATCAATGCCATACCTCACATCCTCTCCTCATATGAAATTAACATGATTTAGTAAATAATATCATATTAAGGCCAATTTTGTTGGTCAGCATCTCTTTTTGTGTTATTTTGAATTGAGCATGTCTTCGATGTAAGATTAAAATCTGATTTTTAGTAGTTTTTAATAAAAAAAAAATTAGGGAAATATGTTGTTAAAATGTTATAGGTCTTAGAAAATATATAATTAAAATTAATTGTTGATTTTGACTTAAAATTTTAATCATATGATTATTATAATCCTTAATTTGTCAATAATTTGTACTAATCATATAAAAATACATTTTTTGCAAAAGATTATTGCACTCCCTTAACTTTCCAAATAGTTTAAATTAAAAATATTATTATTCATCTACAGTCTAAATGACCATCAATTTGCACAATAGTAAAATCAATTTTAAAAAACTCAATTTTAGCCTAGGTGATAATGGGAGTATTTTTTAATTTTTTTTTTTCGAATTCAGTCACATTTCATGCTGGGTCCCACATAGAGCTGTACAGCATAAATTGCTTGCTCTATTCTCTTTCTTTTCTCAAAGCTTGTAAATTTGTACGAGGACAGTGACTAGACTAACGTTGAAATTTAGGTTGTCGTTATTATCTATTGAAAATTTCTTTTGTAGGCCACATTTTAGCAGTGTTTGGATTTCTTAACAGCAGAGGAAGCACTGGAGGCGGTCTACGACTCTTACGTTGTAAGTCGAGTCTCCATAGATCATTAAGCCCCGTTTATTTTTAAGTGAATGTGTGATTAAAAAGTAAAGAGAAATTTTAACTTTACGCACAAAGTATTTTATTATGAAAATATGAGGTTGAAAATGAGTATGTAAAAAAAAAATTCAAACAGTGATTGTCAAACAGATGCTAAATTGCTCGTTAATAGAAGATAATAAGTTTAGTATTGTAAATTTATGAAAATTGCATATCGGTCATCATTGAATCGCTTCTTAATACTTTGTTATAGTTACAACTAATCTAATAAAAAATTATTCTAATCTCTATTAAATCATCACGTAGAGCTCATATGTTCAATTCTATGAACTTGATTTGATATTGAGAAATTTGAAGTGATACATATTTTCATGAACATCACTTAATAATTTATAACATTTTTTGTTATTAGGGACAAAATGTAAAACAATTATGAAAGATCGAAGGCAGACATAATTCGTTTTTATTTAATTGAAGACAAACTTGTGACTCAAATGTTAAATCAAGGACCATCTCCAATGAAGAACTCCAAATTTGTAATAAATCTTAGAGTTGAATTGGTATTGAAAGAGATACATATTTGTTTGAACGTTACATTATAATTTAAAAAGAAAAAGAAAAAAAATAATCTCAACGTTTTTGTTTTTAGGGACAAATTGTACGAACGTTGTGAAAGATCGAAGGCAAACATAATTCTTTTTTATTTAATTGAAGACATACTTGCTACTAAAATTTTAAATCAGCGACCAATAAAGAAAATTCTCCAAATGAAAGGCATAAAAAGTTGAGATAAGAGTGTCTCAATGAGGCCGTCGATTGCACAAAAAGTATGCTACATTACCCTCAAAATATTTGCATGACGAGAAAAAATGTGAACAATGTCCAGCATACCCTCTTCCTCCAATTATTTTTTATTATTCATCTCCATTGGCAAATATGTCAATTTAATTTTTTTATAATTTATCTTCATAATTTCTACATCATCTTTTGTACATGTGGTCCACAATTAATACAATCCACATTCCCATTGGAGATGCTCTTCTTCCCATATTTTGAAAACTCAATATTACAAAACTCATTTTTCAACAAAAAAAAAAAAAAAAAAGCTGAACAGAGCCATAATTAGTTAGTTATATAGAAATTTACTTATAACTTGGTCATATACGAAAACACACCCATTTCTCTAAAAGGTAAGAAACTAATAGCATCTACAATGGGGTTATGGATTGCATAAAAAAATGTGTCATCACCTCCAAAATGCTTGCATGACATGACAATGAAAAAGTTGGAGGATATGGAAGGTGTGATAGACATTCTCCACTTAATATTTTATAATTGTTTGAGCCACATTTTATCAAAAAAAATTTTTTTTTNGGATATGGAAGGTGTGATAGACATTCTCCACTTAATATTTTATAATTGTTTGAGCCACATTTTATCAAAAAAAATTTTTTTTTCAAAACTCATTTTCAACCACGTGTTCTCCAATAAAATAATATTATATATAAATCGAATTTTCTTTTATTTTTAACTCACATTTTTCAAAAATCACTATTCAAATCTGAATTTTTTTTTTCTCTAAAAATTGGGCTCAAACAAGGGCATGGGGTCCACATTTAGTGTGTTCCATGTTACGATGAAATCGTGCAAACGTACGAGTTCGTTAACAAGTAATAATATGATAAGAAAAATATCGTCCCACATGGAATACGATTTAATTCTAGTATATTCGATATTATCAAATTCGATCTTTTTAACAAAAGAGATTGATTGTGTTTCTAATTATGCTAATGTAATCCTAAGAAAGCGATTAAATATGGTTTTTAAATCAACTATGAGTGAATGTATTGGATATCCAACTCAACTAATCAATTTCTAATTTCAATTCTTGACTTATGTTAATTAATGTAATTCATGCATTTATGATAGCTGATAATTCAGTTTTATTTACTATTCTTTTTCAAGATAAAATAAACACATGTTTAACATGACCCGATCCTATTTTTAGTCCAAATTCATATAAAAATCATGCATTTGCATTCAGGATTATCTCACCCTACCGCATACGCCATAAATATTATTCATAACTTTTTTGTCCGTGTGTTCCATAAACAACGTTCTACCTATTTTGAGTTTTCTAACACTACGAATAAACAAATCATTGTTCTAATGGTGTGCAAACATTAAAATAATGTTTATGGAATCATAACACAATAATTTAACTGAAAGACACAAAGTCTTGAATTAAAACTAAATATCAAGAAGTCTTGTCATCCATCCAATACAAAAAAGTAGGTCTGGGCGTGGTTTGGTTTGGATCGATTTCAACTCCAACCCAAAACCATATTAATCGGTTTGGGTGAATTACAACCAAAACTAACCCACTCTACCTCTTAAATTGAACCGATCCAAACCAAATCGGTTTAGTTTAATTGGAGGCAGTCTAGATATAGTTATGAGTTTAGGGAGTAACTTTTGATTTTTATTTTTCTAAAAAAAAAAAAAGGTAAACATGTAAGTGAGTTGGGTTGGTTCGATTAATCAGCGGTTTGAGACTTCCAACCATGGCTGAATCGACCTATCATCATTTTGTAAAAAAAAAAAAAAAAACCAATTACATGTGTCAAATTGACCCAAACAGGTTCGAGCTAGTTCGGTTTGATTGGTTTGGTCGGTTTTTTGATTTTTTTACCTATGCTGAAAATAAAGTTCTAACTTAGCATCTTTCTATAAAAATCATAAGAAGAAATAAAGAAGAACATCACCCGAATCAAGAAATAATAAATGAATCTTGAAATCTTCAATAATCCAATGCAATTCTGTTCCCAAGCGATAAATTTCTTGTGCCTTGATGTAAAATCTCTCAATTTTCTCTCAAAGTATACTAGAATCCAAGTTGGCTACGTTTTGGACGTCCTAGGGTTTATCAAGGATGCCCCCTAGTTTCCATGCAGAGTTTTAGTTAAAATAGGAAACATAATTTTCTCCTTTGCGAATCAACCAGGAGACCACATGGTTTCGTTGAGTGCGGCCGCATGGAAGTAACATTTTGGAATCTCCTTTGTTGGGTGCCTCGAAAGCAGCCGCACCATGAAGTGGCCTATGCGGTCGCATAGGCTAATTCAACTTCCAATTTTTACTTTATGGTCTTTGAATTTTTCCGCAATGATTTTCGATCTCTTTTTCACTCCTTTGTTTTCCTTAATTATTCAATTGACCCACAGCACAAGTTCATCTTCACTTTGACATCTGCCACAGCTTTGATAATTTGCATTTTAGTCTCCAAACTTTATATTTGCTTCAATTACGCCCTTTTTCGCTCGTTATAGTCACTTCCACCAATATCATCAATGTATTCCTACAAAACATGATTTACAAAGAATTAAGCATACTTCAATACAATTCATCAATAATTATTCCAGTTTAACAGTCCAAATAAATATATAAAATATACATATTATTCCACATTCTTACTAAAGATGTTCTTCTAGCCATAACCTCATAATGCTAAAATAAATTAACGAACAAGATTATAGTCATTTAACTTGTGATCGTGGTGTCAAAGAGACTACAAAAGCCTGATCTCGACCTTGCTCTCTCACATTCATTATTGTTATAGTGAAAACAATGAAATGAAAGATGAGGGAATCCGTGATGGAGGAGAAAGGGAAAGAGTTTGATCGTTAATCTAGGCCACGGCACACACCCATGAACCTTACACACCCCCCCCCCCCTCCCCCCAATGACCCACATATTTTCACCTGATGGACAAGTGTAAGAACACACGTGTGTATATGATGATTTCAATGTACATCACATTCTTGATATCTACCCTGAAAGCACGGGTCGATAATAAGTTCAAATTGGGATAGTATCGTGCTTGTCCTTGGAAGCACCAATTCCCTCCTTCCATTGATAAGGTCGTCTTCTCGATCAAGCATTTTCCCTCAAAACTAGGCTCACACAACAAAGGTTCGACGTCGTACAAGTGGCCATCGAAGTCCTCAGCCAGGGTACTTTTGAAGTTGATCTATCTAAACACTAAGTTAGCGGCCATTGGCCGTGACAACACTGCAAAGACTCAGTATGTCACAATCTCGTTAGGACTCAATTTATGAAAGCCCATTCCCACTAGAACTCTGTTTAATTTAGGACTCCAAGCTTGCTAATAGTCATTGGTCACAAAATCATGAAATGTCTTGTAGGTGTCATAATTGTACTAGGATTGCACTATAGAACATTATAAATACATGGCTTTGGTTCATTATTCTCGTACGCTTTACATTTTATAGTTTGATGCTTATGTTCTCCTCCACTTTACTAATTAAGCATTTAACGGACAACAATAACACACTTTGATGCATTTTGTTACCAGAAAGCTTTGTTCGTGATCCAAGCTCGACCCCTCATCAAGCTCGGACTCTTGCAGGCATAGGTGTCATTTTTGGTAGTGTAAAGTATCGATAAATATTAATCTAAGTTATATCATTCATCTTAACAACAAATTATCTATCCGCTCATAATTACATAATCAAACATATAAAGGATTAAAAATATCACTGGATTCCATACAATAAATTAAGAAAATTCTATTGATAATCTTCGCTACACGAATGTCAACACTAAATCTACAATATTTTCATGTATAATTGGAGATCTTTAGACGATTGAGGGACCACGTTCGACTAATCTTTTTCTGTCTTGGCTACTAAGGAAACTTTTCTTACTGTGTTCCTATTAACTTTTAAAAAGAAGTAATTAAGTATAGTTTGTCTTCTTAATCAAAGAAATTTTTAGATTGCTACCGATAAAGCTTTTACTCCACGATGATTATCCTCACAGCAATAATATACACTTCGAAAATTTCAACAATTTTTTTAACATTGATGTACAATAAAGATAAACCACACCTTTTTAGAAATCTACAACTTTCCATTTCTAAGGAAATTTGGGATAAATTTCCCAGAAGTCCGTCAATTTGTGGGACCCATTCAGAGCATTATTGAGTAAATTTCTTCGGAAGAGCTTTATTGCAAGTCTACTTTCTTGGTCAAGTTACATAAATTGCAATTAATTAATGTGTTGGCCCTGGTTTTGCTCAATTGATATAATGGGTCATCGTGATCCTATAAAATATATAATTAAAATTAATTATTAATTTTGACCTAATTTAAATCTGAATTTTATCAAACATGAGATATCATTACATCATCTAAGCCCCGTTTGACCCTCGTTATTTAAAATTTTAATTGTTTGAATAATATTATTTTTAAAAATGTGTGGTTAAAAAAAAAACCATGTACTTTGGAAACTACAGAGATTCATCTATTGGATACGTACACATAAATTTGCTCTACTTTACTTTATTTTGTTAAAGCTTTGAAAAAAAATTGTAGGACGACAGCGATTGGAATAAAGTGGAGTTGTTGGTCGAATCATATTTGGTGTGAATAAAGCTAGGTGATTGATAATTATGTATTGTTAAAATCGTAACATGTGATTTAGAAAACAATTTTTAAAAACGGATGGATATAATTATGTATATATAACATGGTTCATTTGGTGTAAATGTCATGACATTATCTCATTTGAAAATTTAAACATTTAATTTAAAGTGGAAGAAGGGTCTCATTATGTTTTTATCTATATTTATGTATTCTGCTGATTACAAACAAATTCCTCGTTGTGGGTCCTCCCAACTACTGAAACCCACCACGTTTTCTTTTTTAAAGTTTGGTAAATTTTGTACGGGCAAAAAGAATCTTATCTGGTGGGTCCTACTTAAAGCATTATCTGAGATTTCTTAACAACAAAGCCAGCAAGACCAATTTGTGAGTCGTCTCTATAAATTGCAATAAGTCCCCCAACTTATGTACAACATGTAGTTGGAGTCCCCATTAACTTTTTTAGATTTTTTTTCATTCTTTGGAAAATTAGGGTTGAAATCCTCAGATCCTAGTAATGTGGTTATAGGTTCCAACTAGAGGTGGCAAACGAGCCGAGCGGCTCGTCGGCTCGGCCGCTCGGCTCGTTTTTTACGAGCACGAGCCTGAGCAGCTGGCTCGCTAGGATGGCTCACTAAGCGAACCGAGCCTGCTCGGCTCGTTTTTGACGAAGCGGCTCGTCAAAATTTTTTTTTTAAAGGTCTGTATAGTTATATAAAAAAAAAAAAAAAATTTTTTTTGACGAGCTCATGGGCCGAGCTCATAACGAGCTGAGCCGAATTACAAACGAGCACGAGCTCGCCGGCTCGGTCCATTGACATTCCTAGTTCCAACCTTCAAACACGAAAATATGTGTCATCAACTTATGGGCTAAATAGCATGTAATGTCAAAAAAGGCCCACTGGCCAGCCCGTCCCAAATAGTTGGTGGCCCAACTCCGTAGGGACGAACCATAATACAGAAAATATGCCCATTAACTTGTATAGTTTTCAAATTCCAGAATTACTATTCCTACATTTTTTTAATTTTCAAAATACGTTTAAAAATAAATAAAATAAAATTGCTTAACCTTATAAATACTACTCTATATTCCCAACGAAATCCTAAAAATAACACTCCACCAATTGAATCTGGTAGTGAGTAATGCGGATGTGTTAATGGTGAAGGTGATGGTGCTTTGGGGGATGAAGTGGTGATGGTTGAGATGGAATGCGATTTAATATTTTGGTGTGGAGTTTGATGGTAACAACATTGGATTTCTATGGTTGTGATGGTGTTTGGGTTTGTGGAGATGGTCGTGGTGGTAGCAAAGTTGTGTAGTACAATTTGTTACAGGTATTACACTTTGGGTAATGGCAGGACAGTGGTAGTGGAGGGGGTGACAAGAATTATTTGCATCAAAAGTGGCACTGGTGGCATAGTAACAAAGTGTGTTACCAAAAAGTATAAAAAAAGTACAAAATCATTTAAAACAAAAAAGGTACAAAAAATAAAGAAGATATTTTTTATTGGTTACAAAACTTGTTTATACCTAGCACCACCAACCACCACCACTAGAACGCCACCGCTAACACCATCACAACACATCGAATCAGAAAATCACTCACAAAAAAAAAAAACCATCAACAAACCACACTACGGCCATCACTACTACTACTATCACCAGGACTTGTGAGAGCTAAAAAAATGAGTAAAGTGACATAAATTAAGTCGTTAAACTAAGCAAAGTGAATAAAAAAATCCCACACTACTTACGACAACTTCTGATAAAGAGATAAAAATGGAATAATGAAGAAGAAAAAATGGGTAAAGAGAAAAACTAAAGCTTGATCAGAGAACTAGAAAGAGAAACGTAAACCGGTGTGAGAAATTAAACGATTGAAAGAGAAAAAAGATAGTATATTGGGGGTGGGGTGGGGTGGGGTGGGGTGGTAAATTTTATAGTATTATTATGATCTCATGAAGGACATATTAGCATAATTTTTGTTGAAGATTCACATTGAAATGTGAAGATACAAAGCACTTATTCGGTTCTCATTATTTCTAAAATATATTTTTCTCTCTTTTATTTTCAATCATACATTCTTCAATAAAATAATATTGCATGCAAATTTTTTTTTTTTTTTAATTACACATTCTCCATCTAAATATTATTTCAAAATGCATTTTAATAGAAAATGGGGCTCGGCACCAAGTACTAAAAAAATCTTAACATAGAAATTGGCAAGGTAAAAAGGTCACCAAGTACATAGGCGGATTTAGTCTTGGGCTAGCCCAGACTAGTCAGGCCCAAATTGCTTTTTCCTAAGAAAACAATTGTGTTAAAAAAAATAT
>CAIGRN010002015.1:0-14167 GCA_903798345.1 Fraxinus anomala | reverse complement strand
AATCTCATTCAACCCCAAACACTCCAAACTATAAATGCCCAAGCATAGCCCATCCCAAACGTGTGTTGAATCATTATGTCATACTAGAGAACATATTATTGAATATTAATGCATTCCATAAATCTCTTGATTCAACCCAATGATTAATAGATCAAACACCAAAAATATTTACCTTCACTAATAAGCCTTCAGAGTTCTAAAGTTGGGAATAGACAGCTGAAGTTTCAGTTGTTCCAGAATGGGTTCATTCTTGATGACCTACGTGAAGGGAAAAGAAGTCTAGAGTTCTAGAAAGCGTATGTTGCACAATCGAAGAGGTTCTTTGATGATTTACAGGTTGGGTAGTCAGAGTGTATTAAGATTTAATTGTGTCTAGACCGTGTATTATCTTTTCGAGTGGATCTTTTTGACAAGGTTTGCCCAGAGATTTTTGATTCTTGTGAAGAGTTCTTCAAGGGGTTTTCCTTTATTAACAAATTTGCTATTATTTGCTTTTATGTTTTGAATTCTACATTATACACCTCTAGTGTATAACCGGTCGACCGGTAATTTCAATTACTCACCACTTCTTAGGTACGAGGAAAGGCACTCGAGCGGTATGCTTAAGTAAAATAACCTAATTCACAATTTTTAAGCTGTTTTCCATCTCATTCAACCCCAAACTTTCTAAACTATAAATGTCCAAGCATAGCCCATCCCAAACGTGTGTTGAATCATTATTTCATACGAGAGAACATATTATTGAATATTAATGCATTTCATAAATCTCTTGATTCAACCCAATGATTAATAGATTAAACACAAAAAATATTTACCTTCACTAATAAGCCTTCAGAATTCTAAAGTTGGGAATAGACAGCTGAAGTTTCAGTTTTTCCATAATGGGTTCATTCTTGATGACCTGCGTGAAGGGAAAAGAAGTCTAGAGTTCTAGAAAGTGTATGTTGCACAATTGAAGAGGTTTTTTGGTGATTTACAGGTTGGGTGGTCAGAGTATATTAATGTTTAGTTGTGTCTGGACCAACTGTTAATTATCTTTTCTAATGGATCTTTTTTACAAAGTTTGTCGAGAGGTTTTTGATTCTTGTGAAGAGTTATTCAAGGGGTTTTACTTCATTAACAAATTTGCTATTATGTTTTGAATTCTGCATTATACACCTCTGGTGTATAATCGGTCGATCGGTAATTTCAGTGATTCACCACTTCTTAGGCACGATGAAGGGCACTCGAGCAGTAGGCTTCAGTACAATAACCTAATTTACAATTTTTAAGTTGTTTTCCAATCTCATTCAACCCACAAACACTCTAAACTATAAATGTCCAAGCATAGCCCATCCCAAACGTGTGTTGAATCATTATTTCATACTAGAGAACATATTATTGAATATTAATGCATTCCATAAATCTCTTGATTCAACCCAAAAATTAATAGATCAAACACCAAAAATATTTACCTTTACTAATAAGCCTTCAAAGTTCTAAAGTTGGGAATAGACATCTGAAGTTTCAGTTGTTCCAGAACGGGTTCATTCTTGATGACCTATGTGAAGGGAAAAGAAGTGCAGAGTTCTGGAAAGCGTATGTTGCACAATCGAAGAGGTTCTTTGGTAATTTACAGGTTGGGTGGTCAGAGTATATTAAAGTTTAGTTATATCTGGACCAACTGTGAATTATCTTTTCTAGTGGATCTTTTTGAAAAGGTTTGCCCCCGAGGTTTTTTATTCTTGTAAAGAGTTATTCAAGGGGTTTTCCTTCATTAAAAAATTTGCTATTATTTGCTTTTATATTTTGAATTCTGCTTTATAGACATCTAGTGTAGTTTGGTCTAAACATTATGTTTGGTTACTATTATAGCAATATACTTAGTAATTTTTTCAATTGGTATCAGAGCCTAAATTCGATTATTGACCCTAATATTTTCTAGATGAGTACTAGCCAATTACTTTTCATTCCTCTATATTTTGATGGAAGTAATTATGCTTAATGAAATGTTAGAATGAGAGTTTTTTTAAAATTTAGGGAAGAGAGAGTTTGGGTTTGTGTAGAAAATGGTTAGACCAGCCTATCTACATCTGTTAGTGTTATTATACCTATTGATATCACTACTTGATCTAAAGATGATTTAGCTGAATGTAATTGGAATAGTAGAGGTGTCCATGCCATCTTTATGGTTATTTCTCTCAAAGAGTTTAAGCAAGTGTCCATGTGTGACACTGCTAAGAAATCTTGATATATATTAGAAACCACTACACATGAGGGAACTAGGATCGTTAAAAATTCTAAATTACAGACGTTGACATCTAGATTTGAAGAAATTAGGATAAACGGTGAAGAAGTTAGGATGAACGGTGATGAATACTTCGATGAGTTCTATACTAAATTGAATGATATAGTAAACTCTAGTTTTAAATTAGGTAAGAGAACGGTGCAAAGATTGTGAGAAAAGTCATGAGATCCCTACCTGAAAGATTTAGACCTAAGATTACTAAGATTGAGTAAAGATAGAAGAACATGTAGGAACTCTCCAAACATATGAACGTAGCCTAGCCCAATGTAAGAAAAATAAGTATTCAGCCCTAAGCACTATGAAGGAAGAGACTAGTAATTAGATTGATGATGAGACCGTAAGGATAAGGAGATTGCCTACCTTGCTAGGAAATTTAAGAAATTCTTTAAAATAATAAGAGGGTCTTTTTTGTTTAGAGAATTGCGTGCTCAATGAATTAGTTTGTGAACTGCAATAGTATATATATAGGCCCTTACTAATGTTCTTTCTTGCATGAATAGACAAGTGCACGGAATCAAATCTTTTTAGGATATTTTGTATGCAAAGTGATTTCATATTCTGTAAAGGTGATAGACATGATGGATCATCTTTTTGAATTTCCCATGCCAAAGTACTAGTGTGAGATAGGGGTAAAGGCCATACCATGCATAAATAGTTTATAACAAGAATCAAACACAAGTTCTATCGAAAACCAATAGCAAAGGTTTGCACAGTCTAACACAAAATGGGAAATACAATATTATGGAACAATCCTAAAAACAGACAACGATCTAAAACCAACGAGACAGGAAAAAAAACAACTGACCAAACTAGCAAATGTAAATATCCAACTGTTCAGATAATAGACTACCCATCAAAAGGAAGACGATGTGATGAACCACATTTATGTTCCTTGTAGTCGTCATATGACCATTTCAACCAACGCATTTTTGTAGCCTCATCTTTGGCAGTTCTCCACATATCTCTATTTGCACGGATGCCGATGAACGATAAAGTGAACATGAAAAGATCACTCGTCCTATCAACACATCCAATTACATTGATCTCCACGATGCAGTCGTCAACCGAAAGATCGCTTGAACTATTTCTACGAGTGAACGACTGTAGTTCTGCGGACAGGTCAACCATATGGTCCACCAAAGTCGAGATCGCACGTGCCCCATATTTTTTATGCCCTTTTCCGAACGTGATGTGGACTTACGTTTACTGCCAATACGCTTGCTCGACCATGCCTTTGATGCATTTGAATGGCCAATATCTGGTTTGTCACTAGAAGAACTGCTTTCGAGAGGTACTGGCAAACAATTAGCGACTTGGTCACTGTCACTGTCGTCGTGCATGCTGAACCCATGTCGTGACAACTTGGTTAGGGTCAAGGTGTACTTGCTAGAATCGAATGTGTCTCCAAATAGACAATTGTGCCGATCGAAAATTTCTCCAACGTCCTTATTTTAAAACCTATTATACTTGGGGTTCTCCTACGTACAACAAAATGGCAAAAACCATTGTTCATGTAACTATCCGAAAAAATCACACAAACAAGTAAACACGGCCCACAAACAATTACAAAACACAATAAAATCCATGATGTTTGAAGAGGTCCAAGACAACAAAAACTACAAAATGGAACAAGAAAAAAAAATCACACATATAACCTCAAAGAAGCAAAACATATACTGCCAAGCAAAATTATTTTCATGTTTGAAGTGGACAAAACGGACACTGAGTATAATTGGCCGCAATTTTTGATTAGATTGCTGTTCGTTGTTCTAGATTTATACTGATCCTAAATCGATCTCATGTATGCTATTAAAACATAACATTCCAACTATCAATCCTATTGGCGGGAATGTATAAATTGGATTATGGACTACAACTATTTGCAGCATAGAAGGTAGGTGCAGAGATACGTTTCTCCAGTTTCCACACAATTGGCTACACAATCTCGACTCCGTACGGTAAGGCAATTGTGCGAAAAGGCAAAGACAAATTCTGAGCGAATAAAGATTTTTTTACCTTGATTTTCCTATCCCACCACTCGTCATCAGCCACTACACGATTACCGACAATTCGGTCGTACTCTACGCCTGTGCAACGCAGTAGTTCGAACAGCATCTTGTGATCCAGCTGCATTTGCTGCTAGCAACTTTTTAGTTGGGAGTTTGTCCAATTCTTGTTTGCCTTTTGTTTGAAAAGCGTTAGAATGCGATCCGGGCCTTGTGAAGCATTTGCTGTGAAGATGACCTTCCGCAACAGCCAATGCATATGTAGCCATGAAAATTTGATGCTCCTTCACTTCCATGTCGCCATTCTAAGTACCAGCTCCTCTGGCTATGGTTTCACGGGATCTTCTCCCGGCAGTTGAGATAGGGCGACAGTTGTATAGTTCTGCAAGAACGAAAACAGGGGAGAAGATTACAGTCACGGAGTAGATAGCGTATAAATAAAAGTTAATATGAAATAAAAAAGCATCGAGTGGTCATACTGAAATAACACTACAAGTTCAGTGAATGTTAATATTTTCAATTTAACCCCTCAAAAAATTTCAACCTTTCCTATTTCTTTCACTCCATCAACAAATCTGCAATCTTTTCCATTATATTATCGCATAATCTGGTTCTCCATAAAAAGCTCTGTAATAATCTCCCATGACGGCTTCGTCTTTGATCTCACCTCACTCGTCCGAGACTAGTAAAATGAGCAGCTATAATTTTTCTGCATTATTTCATAGTTTGAAGCTCATATTCACTGCTAAGCCAAAAATAATTGCGTTTTGGAGATGTGGGTTATGTCCCCCAGTAGCTTATAAATCATTTGACGACATACCCAAAGACTAAAAAAGGTGTTCGTTGCCATCTAATGAGGATAGTTCCACTCATGAACAGGGAAGCCGTCCATTTCAAAAATGCTTACGGGTGTGTGCTTCGGTAGAGGATCTGTAGAGGAATCGAGAAAATACTATTCAGTATCTCACTTAAAAAATGGCACAGGAGAACAGGTAAGAACATAGGGAAAACAAGGATAACCGAAAAAAATTTAACGGACACTTGAAATCTACCGGAGATGGAAGTTCCCGTCATTGCCTCGTGTTCGTTGGAATTGAGCAATCTTGGGCGGAGCTCTAAAATCCGGTTGCAAACACTATGGGCTACACAGGTTATATCACAAGTGTTTATTTCTTGGTTGTCTTTCACCGTCTCTGTCCACGCATGGAGGCAAGAGAGCCAGTAGTTTTTGATTTTGGACGGAGAGAAGCTTGGATTGAGATTTGTGATGTGTTTGGTGGGGATGTGGAGGGGTTAGGTGAAGCGAGGAATGAGGGCATTAATTGAAATGTGGATTAATAGGTGGAGTAAATTTGTCAAAGTGGGAACATTGTGTCAGATGACCATCCAATTGTTTATAATAATTGCAATGTTCGTTACTCTGTTTTGGTTGCAAATAATGGACGGCAAACACAGGCTGAATATGCTATGCTTATAGGACTGCTCAAAGTACTTAGATTTACATGGTTGATTCTTTTTAAAAATTCTTTATTTTCTTAATTATGACAGCTGATTTGAATATGAGCTTCAAATTGCACAGTTATTATCTATTATTTTAGCCCCTGTTTGGGTCATTTTTTTTTGTCAAAGTAGATGAAATTTGAACGTTACAATAGTAATAGGTTGACAACGTCCAGGTCCAGAACTATCCAAACAGTAGCGCATGAAAAAGAAATTGTCATCTTTACCCTTACCCCCAAAAATAGTGCCCGTTAAATTCAATTAATGTGGAATAGTGTAACAATGGTAATAGGGGCAAAAATGGAAAAAATGAATAATAATCTATACAATGGCAGCAACTGTAATTGTTTAACTGTGCATGATGTGACGGAATGAAGGCATTTTTGTTTTGTATTAATGTACACCAAACACACGTTTAATTCCAACAGCTTTGGTTTTCAGGTACAACTCGGTTTACAATTTATGATGTCAAATTAATTTCAATTTTTATTTGGAAATTACAAGCTCAAATTTTGTATATATATTTTAAATTGGCTCTTTTTATATAAATAATTGTTATGAGAAGTTGATTAGTTTGTTATGTTGAATATTGGTTGTGTTTGTTGAATTCTAAATGATTTAAGATCTTGTTGTATGGGATCACAAACGGTTGTAGCTTTAGTATTTAAGAATGTGTTTCCTTTTCATTCTAATTTAGTATTGATGTTACCAAAAATCGTACATGTTGATTTTCGAGCTTGACAATTGAGAATGAGCATGAACAAGATCTTCTAGTAACTGAAACAAAGGCGTCAAGGTGTTTCCCGCCCCTCCAATGCTTAAGTCGGAGAGAGAATTTATGCGTGAGGCTAAGCGCTGAAAAATGTCAAAACGTACCTGGATAATGAATTAGGATGCTGTATTTATAGAGGAATGTAGTACTTTCCTGGTAAGATTTGGGTAGCTATATGTTCTTATCCTTAGGAATCATATCTTGAGGTAAGCATTGGATTGTAACTGTAAATCTAGTTACATTTCATCTATAATCCTTTCCAAAACACTCCTTTTAGACATAGGAGTCTGGGATTGAGATATTTGGGTATGTTTAGAATTTTGATCAGATAAGGTATGTTTACATCTAGGCGAGAAACTATGTTGGGCAGAAGAACCATGAGGATTTATATCTCGATGGCTGCTGTCACCAAATTTTGTAAAATAACGAGGACCTCATGGGGACCTCGAGGATGAAACCTCCATCAGTCAGTAAGCATTTGTGTTCGAGATTATCATCATCTAGCTAACGGTGTGACCATATCAGCTGCCCTTGTGCAACCTGCTCGAGATTCGATGATGGGTGCAGGATCGTAAGAGTCCTTGGTGTCAGATAATCGAGCATATGCTCTGGGACGTTCATATCTTCGAGGGCTTACGTGACAATGACGGCAGCCCTGGATAGAAAAAGGCAGTAAAAAAAATGTATGTGTTAGATGGTCGACACGTGGCCTAATCTAACGACTGAGGAGGCGACCCTTGGCCTCCCTTCTGGAAGGCTATAAATTCCACATTTCCCTTTCATTTTTCACCTTTTCACTCTCAATAAGTTTCTTGGCCATCATCGAGATCGAGTTTAAGGTAAGAGCTTGATAACTTAAGTTGCTTCTGTAGAAAATTTTTAACTTAGGTTAAGATGTTGAGTAGTGATAGTGATCAGTCGTCCTCGGGGTCAGAAACCACCCCTGAGGACTTAGGATGCTCCATTATTCTCATGGCAGTCCCTATTAATGCCCAGTATCGAGCTCAGGAAAACTCGATCCCTTTCAAATATTCCGACAACCCCTGTAGATTTAAGGAGCATCTAGCAGTATTGCCAACTAGGGAATATGGGATAATGTCGGGCTGCAATATTAGAACGGCTAGCTTTGGACACATGTCGGTTGTATGTCCCACTATTGAACTAATCCCACAAGTTTTTGCTATCTGCATATTATCTATAGCCATTTGACGAACAAGAGAAATTAGACTCGCAATTTATTATTTAATAGATGAGATATTTACCTCATTAGCATGTTTAGAATGAATGTCAAGTCTAGTGCCAAATTGTTGAGAGTTGGCTGTCATACTTGCAATTAAGCTCCTTGCGCTCTCGGGAGTTTTATCTACCAAAGCTCATCCACTAGCAGCATCAATTATACTCCTATCAGTGGGTAGAAGGTCTTTATAGAAATATTGGTTGAGAAGTTGCTCACTTTGATGACGGGGGCAACTTGCACATAACTTCTTGAAGCGCTCTCCGTATGCATGTAACGATTTTCTGATGTCCTGTCTTACACCACAGATTTCTTTTCGAATGTTGGCTATCATTGAAGTTGGAAAATATTTCTCTAAAAATAACTTCTTCATCTCATCCCATGTGGTGATACCCCTGGAGGGTAGATAATAGAGTCAATCCTTAGTCGAATCTTTTAAACAAAACGGAAAAGCTCATAATTTAATATGTTCTTCAGTCACTCTCGTGGGTTTCATGCTCGTACAAACCACATGAAACTCCTTTAGATGCTTATGAGGATCTTTACCTGCAATGCCATGAAAAGTGGGCAAGAGATGTNGAAAAGCTCATAATTTAATATGTTCTTCAGTCACTCTCGTGGGTTTCATGCTCGTACAAACCACATGAAACTCCTTTAGATGCTTATGAGGATCTTTACCTGCAATACCATGAAAAGTGGGCAAGAGATGTATTAGTCCAGATTTTAATTCAAAGGTAGTAGTAGCATCTAAAGTAGGGAACGTTATGCATAATGGTTATTGATTCAAATTGGGGGCTGCAAGGTCTTTCAAAGTTCGATTTCTAGCTATGACTTCTTTCTACTCCAAATCAGAATTGCTAGCAAATAGAAGACTATGATCGAGATAGTTTTCTACAAAATTCCATCGAATGCCAATCCTCAACCTGCACAAAGTTCTCTCTATTTCTCGATCGTACTGCAAATCACCTTAATTAAAAGACCGAGTTACAGTCATACACAATCAAGGTAACTCTAAAAAATCGTGAAAAATAAGCACGGAAAAGCTAGAGTAAAAGAAAAACAAACACAAGTTATATGTTAAAATACAGAAAAATAATAAAATGTCTAAAAACTCTAGAAAACGATGGAATTTGACTTCGGGAGGGGGTGGTTTGTAGATCCAAATGTCTAAAATACAAAGACTTAATCAAATCAGAGTCAAAATTCTATCAAAAATAAACTAAATCAACTATCTAGCGACGGTGCCAAAATTTGGCATGCTGTCACAGGCACCTAAAAATAAAACTTTAACTTCTGAAAATAAATGTAGTAGTGGAAGCAATGGTCGATCCCACGAAGAGTGATTAATCTAATTTTATGCAATGTAAACGATGATTTGGGAGAAGAGGGTTTTGATTGTACGCAAACAATTTTAAATAAATCAATTAATGAATAACTCAAATTAAATAACGAAAGTAATCAAAAGAACGAACATTGGTCTAAGTCTACATCCACCATTGAAATTTCACAACTAATAATAGATGCAAATGTATATTAATTCTCACTTTGAATATTCACTAGTGGATTTATTTTTTTAATTCTCCTTAATTGTAGTTAAATAGAAAACAAGCGATTCAATTAACCTTAATTACTAAACAACCCAAGACAAGCGTTATGAATTTAATCTAGTAACCGCCTTAATAATTAGAGAAATCGATGAAACTAAATAACACAATTACAAGTAATTATATTTAATTTATTTAAATTTTCTTCCCAAAATTAAACAATTTCTGACGCAACAAATAATTAAATCTTAGTTACTTTACAAGTTAAAGAGACCAAACAAATACGAATTTGATATTTAACTTAGCTGTAGATTGCAACAAATAATAAACCAGTAAGTCTCCTAGCAATTAAACGCAACAATCATAAAAATAAGTGCAGAATAACATTCAATACTCAAAATATGAATTAAACAATGAAAATAATTTAAATCTCACAGTTGGATTGGTTCAGACATGTACTTTGACTAAGTTAATATGTATACATATGGCATTATGCTCGTACTATTGACTTGATGAATTGTGCAGGAATGACATTCGATCCCTCTGCACTTCACCAGGCTGTGGAAAAACAAGGCCTTACAAGCTCGGGCCCCAGGGTATGAGCATCCAGAGAGTGGTCCTGGCGAATCGTCAAGGATGAGGGTCACGTCGTCGGGTATGGAGAGGTCGATGCCTCCTCTAACGACCCCTCAAGGTACCCCTCGAGGAACTTCTCAACCTGAAGCTACTCCTAAAATTGTTGATCTCGAGGATGAGGCCATTCCACCAAGATCTGGTCATTCTGAGGACCACGAAGTATGCCGCTTGGGGTCGAGCATAATTGAAAAGTATCGAGGGGACTTGGCATCTGAAGAGGGTATGAAGATGCTCAAGAACTTGATGACAAAGGTGAGCTCGTGCCTCTTTTGTTTATTACTTTTCAATGTTTTTATCCCGATGTATGGTCTCATGCTCGTCTTTCTTTTCAGGGAGCATTGCTTGAGGTCTTTCTCTGAAGGAGAATGGACGAGTCTCTCAAGATGGTTGGCCTTGTGGAGGATGTTAAGGCTCGGGATAGGAGGATCTCTGACTTGGAGGCTGAGCGTGTCCTCCTTGTGAAGGAACGCAATGAGGCAAAGAACGAGCTCTGTAAAGCTCGAGATGAGGTCGGGATTGTCAAGGATAAGGCTGAAGAATTGAAGCTCGAGCGTGCTCAAAACGATTTTGAGGCCAAGCTTAGAGAAGCCCAGGACCTTGCTATCGACGAGTTTAAAATGTCCGAGGACTACAGTGGGCTGAAGGGTGAGTATGCTATGAGGTCATACTTTAACGCTTTGAAGGAGGCTCGGACATTCATATGTTCGAGGCTAGACGCTAAGCCCGAGGACCTGAAAGGTATTCCTGAGATCGTTGAAGACCTCGAGCTCTCGAAGTCTAAGGACGATCAGAAGGTCGACATTGAGGGCGAGGATGCTGAAGGTGACCAGCCAAGTCCAACCAATGACCCAGGGGCTAAGGACTTGGATTAAGAGTTAATTGATTTTGTAATTCCATTTATATTGCCCGATATGGGCTAAAACACATTTTTTATTAATTGCTTCGAACATCAAGTTAATTGCTCGACCATTTATTTTGTAATTCCATGTATATTAATTGCTTGTCCATACATTTTATATACGCGTCTTTATGAGCCCGATCATTAAAACTCGAGGATCATTAAATTAAAGTGATCAAGCTCTTACGCAATAAACTCGAGGATCTTGCAAAGTTCGAGAGATTTCAAAAATTTAACAACCAAGTTGCTAACTCGAGGAACATGAAGCTTGAGCACTTTGGGATTGGTTTATTAATCAAGCTAGAAGCTCGAAGAATGTGAAGATCGAGCCTTGTAGGATTGACTTATCAATTAAGCTAAGGATTTGCTCGAGGAGCAATGAAAGGCTACAGCCTGAGCTCCTTGGTGATTCCCACATACATCTTCATGGACTTCCGCCAGGGTTTGGGACGATTCTTAGGGTTTGAGGCATCGAAGGTATGGAAGAGTAAAACTTCAACGAAATAAGACCCTTCTGATCATGCAATACCTTGGTGCTCGAGTTCGAATGCTTCTTGCAGTCTGCAGATCATTTGGCAAATTTCCATTAGTTATAAAACCAACTATTGGGTCCATCCAACACGCCTCATGTTCAATATCCATGACGGAGGATGCTTGACTCGTGCTTGGTTCCATCATAAATCTGACATGGACTATCCTATCAAGATCATCAATTTCCATAAAGATGAGTCTGGACAAGGCATCGGTCTTGCAGTTATCGGTTTAGGCTATCTTTGTGATTTCACAACTTCTGAACTGCCTTTGAAGATCGTGAACTCTTAGGCAATATAAGCTCATCTTTTCTGTCGAATGTCCCCTCAATCTGACCAACTACAAGTTACGAATCACTCAAAAATTTGATGTGTTCAAGCTCAAGATTAATGGCAAGCTCTAGTGCAATAACAACTGCTTTGTACTCTGCCTCATTGTTTATAGCATCAAATTCAAATCAAAGTACACATTGTATTTCTGTATGTATGTTTGGGCTGATGAATATGACTCCTGCGTCCGAGCTCAAGAAGTTCGATGCTCCAAATATCTCACATGTGTCCATGGCATCAATGGTTGGGTTGTCTCCTGGTCCCCCGAGGCCTTTGGGTGAGTTCTACAATGAAGTCGACCAAGGTTTGTGCTTTGATCGAGGGTCAAGGCTTGAACTCGATGTCAAATTCACCAAGTTCAATTGCCCACTTCAATAGCTTACCAGGCACGTCGGGCTTCTAGAGTATGTTCTTGAGTGGTTGATTCGTGACCACTACAATTGGATAAGATCGGAAATATTGTCTCATTTTTCGTGCCGCCACCCCAGAGCAAGAGCTAGTTGTTCGGCCAATGTATACTTGGTCTCCGTATCAAGTAGTACTTTGTTCACGTAGTAAATTGGCTGTTGAGCTTTGTTGACCTCTTTCACCAATACAGCACTTACTGTATTTTGAGAAACTGTCAAATATAAAAACAAAGTATCTCCAGACTCTAGCCTTGTGAGAACTAGTGGGGTTGCCAATGTATTTTTGAGCTCCTAGAACGTCTTCTCACAATTCTCGTTCCACTCAAAATTTTGATTTTCCTCGAGAGCTTTTAAAATAGGGAAGCATCTATCCGCTGCGCGAGACATGAACTTGTTCAAGGTGGTGACCCGACCCTTTTTGCACATCTTTCTTGCTCTTAAGGGACTTCGTGGATGTTAAGGGTTATATTTTGTCTGGATTAGCTTCAAATCCCCTATGTGTTCATGAAGCCCAAGAAAGTGCCAAGGCTACCCCAAAAGCACTATTTACTGGATTTAATTTCATGTTATATTCACGAAGAGTAGAGAACACTTCCTCAAGATCCGCAATATGTTGGTCCGCCTACTTGCTCTTGACTACCATGTCATCCACGTAGACCTCAATATTTTTTTTCAATAATCTTAGCTAAGATCTTGTTGATAAGTCTCTGATAGGTTGCTCCTGCATTCTTCAACCCTAATGGCATGACCACATAACAATATATGGCCGATTCAGCCATAAATGATTTTTTTCTTGATCTTCCTTAGCCATGAGGATCTGATGATATCCAAAAAATGCATCGAGAAAGCTGTATAATTTATGGCCGACGTATAGTCTACGAGGTTGTCGATATGAAGTAGAGGACAGCTATCCTTTGGGCATGCCTTGTTAAGATCTATGAAGTCAACACATACTCTCCATTTGTCGTCGACCTTCTTGACGAGGACAATGTGGGTGAGCCAGTCGAGGTACTGAACTTCTCGAATAAACCAAGCATTGATCAATGTATCAATCTCCTCCCCTATGACCTCGCGACGTTCTAGTACAAATCATCTCTTCCTTGGCTTGATCAACTTAGCTCCTAGGTTAATATTAAGTTTGTGGACCGCTACGCTGAGGTCTATCTCAGGCATGTCCTCTACATTCCAGGTGAACACATCAACATTACGGGACAGCCAGTTTATAACACAGACATGAGGGTGGCATTAAGATTTCGACCAATCGTCACTTTTTTACCATGCTCAAGCTCGACCTCTACCAATTCCTCAACATGAACAAGTCTTCCTCTAAGGTCGGGCTTAGGTTCAGATGATCAGATTTGCATGACATTAGTGTTTATTCCTCAAACACTAGCAATATAGCACTGTCTAGCAGCTTATTGGTCTCTATGCACTACCCCTATGACATTACTTGTAGGGAACTTCATAGAGAGGTAGAAGGGAAAAACAATAGCTATGATCTTGCTGAGCAATGGCCTTCCTAGAATGGCGTTGTAAGCCGTTGAATCACAGACTCCTTAGAATGATGTAATTTCAGTCACTTACTTTTGATTCAATCCCAAGGTAAGGGGGAGATTGATGACTCCCTCATGGATGATCGTACCGCCTCCAATCCCTGAAGTAGGGTTTTAACTACTTTGAACCGTTCGACCGAAATCCCCATCCTAGAGTATGCCTCATGAGAGAGAATGTGGGCTGCGCTTCCATTGTCAACCAGAATCCTCTTCACCTCAAAGTTAGCTATGATGGTTGATATGACCAATGTATCATTGTGAGGATGTGATAAGCTTTCCAAATACTGTGTCCCGAATGTGATGTCTTCCAGGTTATCATTGTTGACCTATGATTGACGTCTCGTTTTGATTATCACAAACAAATTATGTTTATTACTAACAAATTGATTTCAAGTGTCATAATGTGATGTCTTCCAGGCATCATAATGATTGTTGCATATGAATAAAATTGATAACACGCAGTTCGAGGT
>CAIGRN010001987.1:0-13494 GCA_903798345.1 Fraxinus anomala | reverse complement strand
GCTCGCTTAGTAGGTAAAGGGTTTACCCAAGAGTATAGGATTGACTATGAGAAGACCTTTGCCCCGGTCGCCCGCCTCACTTCAGTTCGCAGCCTAATTGCAGTTGCCGCCGTCTGTCATTGGGAACTATTTCAGATGGATGTAAAAAATGCTTTCCTTAATTGATTTATAGTGCAATCTAACACTTTACAACGATTCCGGTAACTTATAAATAAGGAGCATCGATCTTTATACAATATTGAGTTTTACATGACCTCAACATGAATCACTATTGTGCTTTCACTAGACCTCAATATGATCCACAATGTGACTTATAATAAGGAGCACCGAATCTTACACAATGTTGATCTTTACAGGACTTGAACACGACCCACACTTTATCAAAATGATTTTAGAATTGAATTTCTCTCTTGATAAATAATACAAACAACCTAAGTACTAAGAGATGCTAACATTTCAATGAATAATAGTAATAAATAATAGCTCAAATGTTAAATAATTTTTTTTGATGAATATGATAATAAAAAATTAGATTCAATCAACCAAAGTGTTTCAATGAGAAGATGAAAAAGAAATAAATGCAATGTATGTTCAAAAATTTTCTCAAGATATATTTCTCTTTTAATGAATAATTGTAATAAATTAAGTATAAAGAGATAANCTTTGATGAAGATGATAACCAAAACTTGGATTCAATCAATCAAAGTGTTTCAATGAGAAGATGAAGAAATAAATACAATGTAAGTTCAAAAATCTTCCCAAAAAAAAATCTCTTTTAATGAATGATTGCAATAAATTAAGTGGTAAGAGATAAATGAGAAACTTTGATGAATATGATTGATTTTTTAAGTTTGATTCAATCAATCAAAGTTTCAATATGGAGAAGTAGAAAAGTTTATACAATGTAGACGCCAAGAACTTTTTCAAAAATATATTTCTCTTTTAAAACAGATATAAATAAGTTTAGCACATACAGAAATGAAAAATTTTGATGAAAGAAATAATTCAAGAAGTTCGATTCAACAATCAAAATTTTTGCTATAAAAAATAAATATAATAAATGTAAAAATATAAGTCTAAAGAAGATTTTTCATAAGTATATTTCACAAGAAAGTTTTCTTCTAATTGTTTTATGAATGCAAAATGAAGCGATATTTATAGCAGTCAAAACGCACAAATTTCTGGCAAACTGGACATCCGCATTTTGACCCGGACACCCTAACTAGCCGTTGTGCGTCAGAAATCAAAATGGTTAAAAAAATGACCGTTGGCGAACCGAACGTCCGCATGATCAACCGAACATCCGCTTTGATGACTTTTTTTTTTTTTTTTTAAATATGGGTTTTTGAATGACGTTTTCATTTTATCTTTCAAGGTACTACATTGTAAAAAATTTAAATATCAAATTAAAATAATTGTCTTTTTAAAGAATAATTATTTTTTCTTATGCAAGTATTTTTATGAAATAATATTTTTTTGCATAAAATGATTATTAAGTTTTTATTATTCATTGCTAAATATCAAAGTATTAGTATCTTTATATTTTAACTAAGAAGTCTGATTTTTTATTTAGCTTCCAAATTTACTTCTTAGGCTTCTCATCTTGATCTTTTTTTAATATCGTCTTTCATGCTCTCGACCTTAGTTTTTATTGACGTTCGTCATTTAAACTCTTGTCTCAAATAATTTGACTTAAATGCTTAACTTTCACTTTGATCTTTATTTCGAGTCCAATTTATAATGTGTTGATTTTGATAATGCTTAATTGATTTTAACATTGAACTATCATCACTCAAAATCAATTGTTAGATACAATATTAATCTTATTTATTATGATCAAAACATTAAGCCCCTGCCTGGAGCAGATTTTATCCCTGGTGAGAATTGATTTTCTTACCTTTACAGCACACATTTCCCTGGAGAGGCTAGATGGAAGTAAAAAACGTGGGGCCCTCCAACGACTCTATTTCTGCTTAAAATCGAATAAAAATCTGCTCCAGACAGGGGCTAAGGATGAAATCAACCATAGGTCAATAGATAATCGACAATTTCAACTTTCAACCCACTTAAATTGTTTAAAATTAAAAAGAACGTATAATATTTTAAGAGTAACATGTATAAATACATGACTACATGCCTTGGCGAAACTAAAGAAAGAGAGAACAAAAGAACAACTAAAATAGATGGCAAAAACCAACCCCCAGTAGCTTATTCTCACCACACCCTTATTAAAGGTAAATAATTTTTAGCATAAAGTGCTTCACAAATAATCGAGAAAGCAGGTCCCTAGGCAACTTGAGGTAAAGAAACATAAAATGATGCCACAGGCAATTACAGAAACACCATGCTACATCGATAATTTAGGTTCATTTCCTCTACTTAATGAAGAAACCTACATGAAACTCCTACCACGGTACCACCACATGAAAACTGGTCGTAAATGGAGACCAAAACATAGCACTGCTATATGAAGTGGGAAAGCTTTCATACATCAGGCTCTCGCAATGCAGTAGGCAAATTTAGTTCTGGCTCAAGTTCGCCAAGAGGGGAGAAAAAGCTATCAACCATGTCGTCAGTTACTTGCTCCAACTTGGGAGGATCCCACTGAAATTTTAGATTTAATATTGGTCAGCAAGTTCTTCTATTTCTCGAAAAGAATTTCACAAATTTCTGGTACGTTTAAATTTAATACGCACCTTTGGAGCAAAGTCCTTGTCAACTAATCTTGCACGAATACCCTACAAATGACGAGAATTAGATATGAACATCACAAAATTGCTTCAAATCGAGTATCGGATAAGCCATACCTCAGAAAAATCATTTGACACCTGTTTGGAAATCCATTTCAGCGATATTCGATATTCCCTAGCCAGGCACTGATCAAGAGTTTGAAACCTACCTTCTCGAATCTATGAATTTCCCATGGAAAGATGAAAAGGTTAGCATCCCAAATATAAAGAAAAAATCATAGAGTGCAAGCAGCTAGTAGCTTACTGATTGCAAAGTCACTTTTAAGCTCAATGGAGAGGCTTCTTTTAATTTTGTAAGCGCTGCAGTACACCATTCATTATAAGACTCTGCAGCCTCATTTTCCTGCAAGAATCGATCCAAATTTCTATTGATGGCATAATCGCACAAGTGAGAAGCTAACAATTTCTCCATGAAAAGGAAATTCTAGCTAGTTTATTTTCCTTGACAAGTGAAATTAAACTTTTTTTCACAACAAGAACAAACAGACTTAATCCTATGCAGAAACAATTCAACTTAACCAGATCACAGCTACTTCACCGCAAATTGAAAAAGTTCGATTCTAATTTAGACCATTCCATAGCTATGTCCACTACCATAGAATAATTCCATTTTGTTTTCTTAACACGCATTACTTCATGTTTGATCCACTATTCTCTTTTATCAACTTTCAAAAGTTCAAGAAACAGTAAAAGTTGCCACACCCCCTTCAGGTTCCTGAAATTGCAAAATATCTTATATTTTCAAATTTTAGTTCACTTAGTAATTGTGTCTGGTCAAACCACAAGATGCTCAATGTCAACAGAGTATCAATACGATCTATTTGAGCATAAAAAGTTGTATTGGGTTCTTCCTTCTTCCATTGAAGTACTAAATGATATTCAGCAATGTTCTTTTCCTTGCTTCCATTTGTTCAGTAGTTAATTTACTGTGCATGCTCTTCAACCAGACACTAAGACCAAAACAAATCAATAACTTTAACTAACTTGAATGAAACCATTCATGATAATAAGCTTACCAAAGCATTCATGATCTCCTCCACTGAATCGTGGCAGAAACATTTATCAATTATTTCTAACCTGAAGAGAAATGAAGATGCAGAATTTACAATCAAAGAGGAAAAAAAATAATCGATTACTTCATATGGATTATTCCCTCTAAAATGCACTCATGAAATGTACCACGGGACACACCCCAGGGCAAAGAACTTATGGTACATTTACTTTTTGACTTGATGCATTCACTTCGTAATTTTACTTCAGGTAACCACATTTTCAGTGGGCCCACATAATAATAATAGTTCTTTTTAACCTATTAGAACAGGCTAACAAGGTTGCAACTTGCAAAAATGTTCGATTTCATTGGATCTTACATCGAATACAATGGTGAAAATACATTCATGTTGCCAAGCCATATTTATTGGGAATAAAGCTTAATTTACTGTTGAGATTAGTAGGTTAATTGTCTAGTCTCTAATTGTTTTTCTTTATTCAAAGCATTCCTGTTTGGTGATCTTTTTCTTATATTATAATTTTATGGGCCAATAATTTAGAGCAAAATGGCCTTTATATATATATATATATAGTAAAAAGAGAAACAAGGAAGCAATGTATAAATACTAAGAACGAGAAATGCAGAAAAATGAAAATGAAGAGTGGAATGGAGTGAGGAAGAAGGGAAAAGTAAAAGAATGACTGAAAAATTACTTGTGAAGAACACTCCTTTTATCCGGGTAGACTAAATCACCATACTGAGCAAGAGAATTTTCAATTTCAGAACGATCATCAGTAATCAATTTACCAAGGCGTTCTTCAATCCAAGGAAGCCTCTGTGAGGAAAAGGAGAAGTAACTTTCAAAATGCACGCAAATACAATAAAGGAGCCGTAAACAGGAAAACAAAATACTAATTTCTCACAGGAAAATAAAGGACTAACTTCTTTCAGTGAATAGTGTGTAGCAAGACCACAAGCAATCATTTCCACACCATTAAGCTTGTCTCCAGTAAGTGCCAAATACTCTCCTGTAAAGAGAAAATTTTAAACAATTAATTATTCCATATTGACATTAAAGCACCAGCCTAAGTTACATGCTCCAAATTATCACTTGGTTACATTAGAGGGTTGATTTAGCTCGTGGCTCAAGGACCACAATTAACCATTTACTAACCGAAGTAGTTTAATGGTTTTAGTGGAGATATCCCACATTGAAATGAGAAACGTGCTAGGATAAACATATATAGTAAACACAACAGCAATGAATGGAACAATACAAACGATAAAAAACAAAAAAGCAAACAAACAGGAGTAATAGTATTTGCGTTTTGAAATCCAACTCCAAGATTGAGAATATAGAAGTCTACTCAAAATAAGTTTTCCTCCCATTATAAGCACTAATGTGCTGAATATCAATCAATTTAGGAATGATGAAATCAATGAAAACTTAGAATGTTTGTTCTGATCTTACCTAAATAGCCAGGAAGATGAGACAAATAATACGAAGCCCCTGCATCAGGATGAAAACCAATTTGAGCTTCCGGAGTTGCAAAAACCTGGAATTCATTAGAAGTTCACATTAATAAGTGTGTATGAAAAAGAAACCAGAACTCAAAGCAGATAGCTCGTCAAATTGTTACAACACGTGAGAACCTAAAAGCACTATCTTTATCATTTATAAATCTCAGTCTTATTGGGATCCAGTAGTCGTGTCATTTCATGGGCTTGTTATGGTTGAGATACTGTGATTACCAGTGTTTCAACTTAATATGCAAAAAACTATTCATGGAAAACAAAGGAAGCATAGTAAAAAGATCCACCCAGAAAGCAGTTTCATACAGTTCTATCAGTTACAATGCGGAACATCCCGGGGAGCGAAATGCCTGCCCCACCCCCCATTGTGATACCATCCAGGATAGCCACCTGCAAAAGTGCAGATGTAAGGACAAATCGTTCAGTTTAAGTAACAACTTAGCATATAACACAAGAAAAAGATAACCCTACCAAATAACGAAATAATGCACGAGATTAATCTGAAACCTACAAGAATAGGAGAAGATAATTGGCACTTATATCTTAACAAATTATTAATAAAATGTGAAGAGTATCACATGAGGGAGAAAAGAAAGGTAGAATAAAAAACACTCATTTGATTAATAGCAAATCACTTACAAGGTTGATTATTATCCAGAAGCATAGCATGATAGAGAAAAGAAAGGTAGAACTGAAAACACTTATTTGATAACATCTGCTTATGCCTGCCTGAAACCTATCTTCACATTTTGGTATTCCTCGGCTATTATTACAAGTGACAACTGCCTTTTAATATGGTAAAAGATGAAAACATGCACTTTCTTGTCTTTCAAACAACTGCTTCAAATTTAGACCCCATTTGATGGCCATTACAAAGAGAAATTGGGGGAAATGATGTTTTGAATAGTGATTTTTTTGAAGATCTTGTGATTAAAAAGTAGGGAAAAGTTTTGGGTTTACATGCATAATATTTTATTGTGTGAATGTGTGATTGAAAATGAGTATGAAAAAGAAAGTTTTAATTTAAAGAAAGTCAATTAGGGGGCTTAGTTGAGGCAACATTTTTCCTAAGGGCTAATTAACTTCAATCAATGACATATTGATATGTATTTATGTTCATTTGTTTTCATCATTCAGATCTCCTAGGACCGACAGTCATAACTCTTTTTTGTGAATTTCCCAGAAGAAAATTTGAACTCTGTGGGGCCTTATCCATTCCATCTCTCCAGCCAGAAGAAAGATTCTCTCCCCTCAAACTTCATATCCTTCTTTAGTCTAAATATGTGGCCCATATCTGGGTTATTGGAATCAAGGATATGAAGGCCTCCAACTTTTTCATGTTAACTAAACAAGGTTGGCACATTCTTGTTTTATATTGGAATTAGGTTGGTAACCCTCATTGAACAGTTCTAGAAGCAAAGCCGGGGATGAAAGCATTTTCCATGCCCTCCCCATCAGCAACATGGTGTTAGATGGAAGATTGGCGAGGGGCAAGCATTAGAATCTGGCATAATAAATGGTAGGATCATTTAGCATAGTTACCTATATTTCTCCAATCAGATTCAAGTAAAACAACAAGTGATGTTATCAACTCCAAAAGGAATTGTTGGAAAGAAAGATACATTTAGGGATGGCTCTTCAGGTTTTGATAAGAGAAGTATAATTCTACCTAGTAACAAATTTGAAGGTACTATGCCAAAAATGGTTTCTACTCAGTTAGATCCGCCCCATTTGATTTTAGTGATTGGACCATCTAAAGGAATGGAAAGAATGTAGATACTAGGAGCTCTAATAGCTTTCCAAGATAGCATTATACAATAAAAGACAAAACCAAAACATCTGAAATTTCTTAAGAACTGTTCTCTCTCTATCTCTATAATGAAATTAGAAGCAGACTTCAGATTATAAATTTATATAGACTTCAATGAATGCTGGCACAAGGAAGAATAGCTCCCACTAAGAAGACTCAAATTTGACGATGAAACAAGTTCAAGACCATTTTAAGTTTCAACAAAATATTGATTGATTAATAGGATCTGTTATGTAATATTAGTCCACAAGTTCTGCAGCTTAACATATACGGTGGACCATTAAAACTGAAAAAGGAAAAACACATTTGAAGGAAATAAAAGGAAAGACAGAACTAACTCCTTTATTTGTTATTTGGGGGAAGAAACACAATCTGGGGTACAAGAAATTAGATGAAAATAAAGAAATTGAGTGAACAGAGACAAACACAGAATGAGTCCAATGTCAGTTTTCAACAATCGAACATCTCATTTATATGCAGTAAACGGAAAGGTAGGACAAAAAACAGCAAAGAGAAATCTCAAACAACCCATATGGGCTGTGGTTTCTCGACTTTCCAGGACTATCCTAATGAAGGTTACTCCCCAATTGATTTTCAGAGTTAACACCATTGTCATTTGCATTCTCAAAAACCTTCAGCAACTCATACATTTTTAGTTTTGTAAATTAATGTTCAACATCAAATATGTATGGTCCAGGAGTATTGTACAATATTCAACATCATACTCATATATCCATTAATTGTACAAGTAGAGAAGCGATCCAAATGTAGATTGAAGATTACAACCTCCTCAGCAGAGTAGTTTTCAGGGTTGATTGAGCTTACACACTCAGTTTACCACACAAAAACTCAATTTTGTTACTCTTAGAATAAGTTAAGAAGGTGATTACTCTGCCTACACCAAATGCATTTGTGCTACCTCATTGATGACGTCTTAACTATCAAGCAAAAATATTCATCATTGCTAAATGAGAGGATAAAACAGACATGCTTGATAACAAAATCACTCTTTGACCAACTTTTTTCTACAACTCTTTGAAGTAGAAAGCATGGAGAAAAAAGAACTCACGTGCGGCTTCAGATATGTTCCCAGTACATATACAAATTTGTATAAAGTCTCAAAGAAAGCCTTACATTCTTCAGTCTTCCCTGGAAAGAGAAATATTCAATGAGACTTCAGCAAAAACATGTAAATTATCATATTGTACCATAGCGCAGTCATTCATCTTTAATTCATAAAGAAAGTACATTCATATTGCAAGTGCTGTTGTAAAACATTGAGTTTATTCTAATTACTAATGTAGCTATGTACCGAGAGTACTTCATCAGTTAACCCAAATGGTGAAAATATCTAATGAATCAATTTGAAGACCATCCTCAACAAGCAGCTGAGGCTGCCCAGTACAACTAAATACAATGGAAAAAGAGAGAAATATCTAAGAGAAAACAAAGAGGAGTGACTGAGCCACAAGTCATACCAAAGTCACCATGATTTTGTTCATTATAACATTTGCAATAAAGACAGAAAAAATTGTTATGATTTTACATAATTCACCATTATGAGCTTGATACCCTTCGGTCTAAAAACTAAAAAGCTCAACTCGCTCTACTAGAAATGCCTAGACAGCAAGATGCAGAAGTTACCAACCTTGATTAAGAAACTGATGCAATGTAACGACATCCGCGCCAGAACAGAATGCCATGCCGCTACCCTTCAATAAATTTAAACAGTGACCTAAGATTACTGTTAATACTCCCATTCACAACAATATAGAAAACAGTTTAACCATAATGGGGAGGGTGGAGAGTTAAAACTACTGCATTACCTTCATCATGACAAATCCAATATCTGAATTATCCTCCCAAGACTCGTATAATCTATTTAAACGAGCAGCCTACCACAAAAGATGAAATCAACCATCATTTCCCAAAATATGAACACTAAATGCGAAAAGATAAAGCAACGGGATTCCCTTCCAAGACTTCTATAATTTTTTACTACTGTTGAAAATAACAAGAGTGGATATAGAGCATTCAAATTTATCAAACACAACCACAAACAAGAGAGAGAAAGAGGCACAGACCATGGATGTAGAGAGAGCATTGAGTGCAGATGGTCTGTTTAGTATGGCTGCCCTTGATTTAGCTCTCCCTTCAACTAAAACCTGCACCAACATACAAAAATATTTAAATGTATAGTAATTAGAATTCGATCTTTTTAAGCAAAGAAGGTAAGCCCATTTTAGAAAAAACTCAACACAGGGTTCCCCTCAAAAAGTACGCTACTCCATAAGACACAATATACATATCATATATGCTCGTATTTATCTTTTTTCTGTACAAAGAAGCACATTCTGGTGAATTTTTTTACATGGGTTCTGCATTTGTGCAGCTCCTAATATACATGACATGCGTATTAATGCACAGGCACTTGTAGAAAGTGAAAAGAACTTGCCTCTTCTTGGAGATAATCGAGTTGGGTATAACTGGGAAGTGCAGAAAAGGTTCGGTTTTGATGAAAAGCAAAAACATATCTTTGTAAAGAACAATGCTGTTGTATTATAAATTTCAGTTTCTGCATCCTTTAATGGAAAATCAATCCCTGCTAGGTATAATTTTCAGTGCGCGATTTTGTTGCGGCCACTGGGTTTTCAAATGGGGATGCTGTTGCTTTGCACGACTGAGCTTCTCGGAATTAAAGCGTGCATTCTATTAAATAATTAAAGTTTCACCCCTGAAGTTCAGACATGATATCAATTTGGTCCCTACATTTCCGAAATAAGTGCGTGAGCCCCATATTTTTTTGCCAATAATGTATTTTGGATTAATAGATTAATGGAGAATGTGTAGTTAAAAAGTAAGAAAAAATTTGAGTTTACGTATAATATTATTTTATTGAAAATGTGTGATTAAAAAAAGATAGAGAAAAATGTATTTTAAAAATAATGAGGATCTGACTAAATATATTTTACTCTTAGTTTTGAGAGAATGTTGGTTCTAGGTTATTTTACATTTTCCTCTTTTCCATTTTTTTGTGCTAAAAAAATAAATAAATAAAATAAAAAATTATAATACCTCGGTACTTTCAACATTATTTGCTAAAAGTCACTGAATTCTTTTTTTTTTTAAAAAAGAAAAGGACAATTATTTACTGAGGTTTTAAAGTTATTCGTTCAACTTCAAATTTATTTTTGAATAATCATATACGTCAAAAGTTATTTCACGACTATTACTCTACTACACTGCTTTTCACACGTCATTCTGAATCATTTAAAAATTAAGAATTTTGTTTGCCACATTATCGAAAGGTTTAATTTTTTAAACTTAAGGTGACAGTGAGAAATAACGTTAAAAGTGATGTGACGGCTGGAAAACAATGTTGAAATAGGATTTTTACATCTTTTGCAATTGTCTATGTGACTTGCAATTTCAAATACATCAAAGCGCGCTGAATATGCTATCATGAAAGTAATACAACAATAAATTTCAATATCCCAAGATCAATTATGTGAATAATTTTGATCAATATGAACAATTCAGAGATACATCTACTCAGAAGTCCACCGAAATCAAAAGGTTGGATGTGTTTCTACAAAAGAATAAAAAGCCTTATTCCTGATGCAATTTTTTTGCCATCTAAGTAGTTCTTTAGCACAGAATGAGGTCAAACTCCAAACCTTCGATATAGTTCGAGGCCAAATTTTTCTTTTTGTATCTTAATCAGTTAACTCCGTACTTAAATATGTTTAGCTTGAATATGGATAACCTTCTTCCAAAGGTGCAACAGGCACAGTGTAAGGTGAACTCCAATCTGCATCAAATATTTCTTGAAGTTGAGCAACAATGGCCGGATTATATGTCCCAAAGCTGACACCTGCGGTGCAGTAAAAGTAGTCCCACACTAGATTACTCGTCCCGATATGGGCTCGTACATCACTAACTGCATATTTTCCATGGTTGACCCTCGTGTAGCCAGGATAAATGTTTCCCGTGGCTGTTCCATTGAGGATGGCAGGTCCAGTTAAGTTGAATCCCGGTACCATGTAGTACTTGATCTCGACTTTGCCAGAACATTTGTTGTATTTTGAAGAAGAGCATAGAGTATTGGTGTAGAGGAGAGATTTCAGGTACTGATCTGTGTTGTTTATGAAATGTGCCCAGTACGCAACAAGTATTTTCACCTTTGCATGCTTGGAGTACACAACCTACAATTTATTGAGTATGGCAAAAATCAAAATCACAAATTTTGTGGCAGAAACTTAAAAGAGAGATTGACTTCTCTGCTTGTCACAGAAGGACCCGCATTTAAAGATTAAAAAGATGAACGAGTAAAATTAGATTTCTTAGAGATTTAATCATTTTTCACCTTCAATCCCTTTTACAACTACACCACTTCAAGAATTGATTGTCATCAGGATCGATAAAAGAGGGCTATTGCCCCCATTATATATGTTGATAACCACTCTCGAATGGCCAAAAAAAAACCTGGACCCCTTATGGTATGTTTGGGAGGGATGGTAGATGATACCAAGTAGTATTAAAAAAGAAAAAGAAACTAAAATCTTGTACATCACTGCGTACCAAACATGCACTTGTGGTTTTTGACAACTTTAAGTTTAAAGGATGCAAAGCTATTCCTAGTTTTTCTAAGTTTGACCATCCTTGGATCAAATTTTACTTTTGCCAGGGGGCAAAAAACATATAAACACGAAAGAACGTATTTCAGACTAGATGAAATGAAAGCCTTACACCAAATAAAACCAAAACTAAGTCTACTGTAAAGATGATCCTAAACTTGAAAAATATAGATCTAAATATAAATAAAACAAGCTGCAAGTTAGAACATGCAATGTAAAACCTGTCAATAACTTATACGCTTTTTGAGATGAATGATAAACAGGGAATTCATCTCAACATAACATACTAGGAAAAACCTGCAAATATAATGAAAAAGAATTATAAGCTTTGAAAAGTGTAAATATTAAAGTTACCTCGGACACAGCTGAAGAAAGGGATGACCAGTACACTGTTTCTGATGTGTATTGGGATTGACCAAGCCAATCCATAGTACTTATTCTGACAGTTGCCCCATTTCCCACAGACTTGATCGTATCCACCCATGCCTGTTCATCCACCTGGTGCTTGGCAAATGACAGCTGCCAGTAGGAGATCAGTACAACAGGAAAATGCATTAGACAAAAATATTAGGTTCTGATTAAGATTAGTGAATGACAATTTTGCTGCAGAACAACACCTTCTAGTAATATTTTTTTCCCAGATTCTATAGAAGTATTTCCATCCATCAGATTAATATAGATGTCCTGATGACACCAATTTCATATATCATGCTCATTCAGAGAATATATATCTAAAAAATCAAATAACATGCCTAAATGTTTGCATTCAAAATAAAATATTAAGATTGAATGCTACTATTTGATCTGAAAGACATTTTATTTTCCAACTAGATAATCAAGTCCTGATGTTGAAATCAGTTTGTCAAACAGACATTAATCTTCCAGATTGCGTACTTATAAATTATAATATAAAATAACTGTCCACAATCCAGTCAACAAAATGAAACAGTTGTACTGAAAGATTCTAGAGTCTTGCAGCATAACCAGAAACTTAAGAAATCAGATAGAAAGATATATGACAGGAGCAAAACCTCGGGAGGAGCAAATGACAGATAACTGAATTGAGGCCGCAAGGTTGAATAGTTTCCTCCAGGCGTTTCAATTGCAAAATGAAAAATATCTGGGTCTGAAAGTACTGGATAGCCTGTTACATGTTTGACCTCCACGTATTTAGGAAGAGGTGACCTGTCACAACATCATGCAGAGTAAATAACCGTAACAAGTAAGAAAGGAAATCCTTTCCCTACATATTAATATATTTTTGCAAGAAGAGGGAAGGCGAGTTCACGATATTTTGCAGACAAAATAAAGAAGTCGGAAATGGTACTCATTAGAGAAATTTTACAACTTTGACAGCTTATACCATCAGACAATTTGCTGAGTTACTATAATTAAACACAGAAACATTTTTTCTTTTTCTTTTTCTTTTTTTAATAAAGAATATCACATACCACTAGCGGAAAAAAACAGTTGAAAAATTATATTACTGCTAATATAAGAATTTGACAATTCTCATAATTTTTCCCAAGTATTAAATGTATTACCACTTTAACATCTACATGGAAAGGTATGATTGGGAGCAAGAATTAAACTAGATTACTGATACATTCAAGGTGGAGGCTTTGAGTAGTGGTTAAGGAAATTGACATTGGATGCAACAGTTTACGGTTTTCTGAAAGAGAGAAATAGAAGAAAACATCACAGCCTGTGGAGAACTACACAGGAAATCTTCAGGGATATTATGTGCGATACTCAATGTAAAGAAAATACTTA
>CAIGRN010001944.1:0-14678 GCA_903798345.1 Fraxinus anomala | reverse complement strand
GTTCAATCATGTATTGACACGTGTCTTTATCATTAAGTCTGTCACTGTAACAAAGTTGCATCACAAATAACCTTATCACGATTATGTCTCCATTTGAAAAGAATTTATAAACGGTATATAAATAGATAAAAATAAATGATGAATAATTGAATAGTATTTGTGGATCCATTAAAATATGTAATTGAACCATTTATAAATTTTGTTAAGTAGAGATTATATCTAGATGTCAATGTTTTGTAGAAGGACGTCACAAATGTTAGCTATAAAATAAGTTATTCACCATGTCGCATTTATATAGTCTTACTTTCTTTATTATCTTGTCTCATTTATATTGTCATGTTTCTTTATTGAGAAAGTATTTGTTTTATTCGTTTACTAATATACCTTTATTTAAATTGTCTAATTATAAACAATTTACTCCCCTTAATCTTGAAATTGTACAGATTTTATTTTAGAGAAATCGAGTTTGACGATGTATCCTAGAAAATTACATAATTTTATACTCGGTACAAATGAAACTTTCCTTTAATCCTAAATTACTAATGAAGATCTATTTCAAAACGAAAAAGTTTGTTGGTCATCGAGTAATTTGGGTTTTAAAAATTGTATAAAATTATTATCAAGTACCCTTGCAAATAGACAAAATGTTGGCAAGGGGGTTATTTGACACTTCTCAATAATTGGGATGGCCAATTATTAACTTTATTCAAAAGGACGTGTATTATTCAAGGTCTTTGAAATTGATTTATGTCAACTTTTTTTGTCATTGCACTTCGGAATTATGTATATGGATAAGGTTATTAACATTTAGAAATACACACAAATATGTTGTGTTGTGAAACAACCAATTTTTTTTTTTTTTTTTTTGTATTATTTGAATACCACTTGATAAAATCAACTACTGAAATGAATTGTTGAAATTATATAACAAATAATGAAATATTAGATCAAACAAAAGAATAATAAAGATAAGAAATATGATAAAGGAATTAAGAGATTTTATTGACTCAAAAATAATGGAGAAAAGAGAAAATTACAATAAATCATATAATTCTAATAATTTATTTCTCACATTATAAAATTATATAGAAGAACTTAATATTTATAGGGAACGTGTAGGGACGTTCAAATCCTCCTATTAGAGTTGTTGATGAAGTATGATGCCAAAAAATCTAGTCCAAAACAAATTTCAACTCCCAATAAGCTTCCAAAATAGAATTTCAATTTGACATAGGACTCCAATAGTATTCCAAACTGAATACTTCTTGACATACACTTTAATTAGAATTCTTCAATTACTTCAACAAGAAATTCGGGTCATACCCAAATTCTAACAATCTCCACCTTGACACGAATTCCACTACAACGAACAAATCTTCAAAATATTCTCCACTTGGAGAAGAAAATCCATCTGCAAGGAATAAACCGACTCTTAAAAAATAACTAAAACTGATTTTTTCAACTAACACAAAATACTTCACCTCTTCTAATGAATCTAAGCATTATTCTGTAGAATCACCTCAAATTCCCAAAAAAATCATAATGATTTTAAAATTCACCAAATTGGGTTATAACACACACCCAAAATAGAATCAAACTCAAATTCTTTTAAAGAAGGCCCCTTACTATATTGTGTACACCTTCTACTATGCTAAAAGCATGCTCAACAAAATTAGTATCCATATACCTTTTTTTTCATTGGATCCGTCCCTAGCAAATTGATATAATGAAACCGCAGATGATGGTGGTAAAACGGCATTATCCATATCTCATGAACTCCATTTAGCAGTATTTTTCAAATCCGGCCCTTTACGAACTCCTAAAGGTATTGTACAAAACTAAATGTTCACCACGGTACTGAATTTGTGTTGATTGACTCTTCTAGATTTTGCACAACCCTGCAAGATGTATAATTGAGACCTATTCTGTCCCTCCAATACAACCTGGATATCCTTACAAACCTTCAAATCTCCACCTCCACCAAAGAACTCACAACAGTTTGAATCAAGAATAGACAACGAGATGAGATTCTTCTTCAAATTCAGAACATGTCGAACCTGGCCAAGTGTTCTAATTGTCCCATCCAATAGCTTCAATTTGACCGTACCAATTCCAGCAACCCGACAATGTATGTTATCTCCCATAACCACGACACATTTGGAAACAATTTCATATGTAGTAAACAAATCCTTATTATGACACATATGAAATATACACGTTGAATCCAGAATCAAATTCTCCTCTAGTTTAGACTCGATGTCGAAGTAGCTAAGAGATCTCCCTCACTTACAATTTTCTCTACGAGACCTGTTCACCTGAAGTTTCTGATTGCTTCCCATATCGACTTGTAGCAAACATTTCTTTATTCTGCAATTTGTAGCAATCCTTCTTCAAGTATCCATCCTTTTTACAAAAGTTACAAATTCGATTACTGAACTTAGATTTCGATCAACCACTTCCAGAACCACCATGAGCAACAAGACCTTTTCCATTTCTGACCTCTGAAACCAAATGCTTCATCTTCTCTTTTGAAAATAAAGTATCATACACCTCCTCTATGGTGAGAGTATCACGACTATATAAGATCGTGTCTCTAAATGAAGAAAACGAAGCGGGTAACTTACACAATAGGATCAAGGCCAAATCTTCTTCATCATACTTTACTTCCAAAGTTTCCAAATCAACTACGATCTCTTTAATTATAGCCAGGTGATCTTCCAAAAACCATCATTCTGCCATCGATGAGAGTATAAAAGCTTCTTGAGATGCAACCTGCTTGTAAGACTTTTAATCATACATAATTACTCCAACTTCAATCATAAAGCAACTATTGAACCCTCATTCATAACATCCCGAAGAATGGTATTTGATAGATGAAAATGAATGTGAGAAACTGTTTTCTTATTCTTTCATAATTTCTCCTTCATGGTCAAAGTTGCAGGTATCTTGTCAATTCCCAACAACGCATCTTATAAATCATGTTATACGAGTACTGCACGCATCGTAACCCGCCATAACGAAAATCTAGTGCTTCGATCTAAAATCGGAATTTCATACTTTATGGAAGCCATCACGAACAAAAAATCCCGAGCAAATCAAACCCTGCAATCTTGCGGAACTGATGAACCTAGACTCTGATACTACTTGTTGTGAAACAACCAAAATATCTCTTATTAGAAGAAATATTAGTATGCCCGAATCACTGTTAGCAATGTTGAAAATACAAGAATTATGTATTGTTTGATTACCACTTGATAAAACCAACCATCAGAATGAATTGTTGAAGTTATATAGCAAATAATGAAGTATTAGATCAAGCAAAAGAATAATAAAAACAAGAAATTTGGTTGTGGAATTTAGAGATTTTATTGACTCAATAATAATGGAGAAGAGAGAAAATTATAATGGATCCTATAATTCTAGTAATATATTTTCTCACGTTATAAAGTTGTATAGAAGAGCTTAATATTTATAGGGAATATGTAGGGGACGTCCAAACCCTCCTAATAGAGTTGTTGATGAAGTAAGATGTCAAAAATTCGAGTCCAAAACAAATTTTAACTCTCAATGGATTTTCAAAATAGAACTTTAACTTGACATAGGACTCTAATATGATTTCAAACTGAATTTTTTTTGACGTGCATTTCAATTAGAATTATTCAATTACTTCAATATGGAATTCGGGTCACACCCCAAATTCTAACATGTTGAGAAGTAGGTCGAGCACAATCTTATTTTTTGGCAAACTTTATTGAGTCAACTTGTGCAAAAAATGTGAGTCCCAGCTTATCTATGTTGGGACCCAAAAAATCTTGAACAAGGCTAAATGATGACTCAATTGTACCGAACTAAACAAGCTAGTTGTTTCAATATATACCTTTATACATGTTTTTCAAAAATTAGCTCAAAGACCTACTTTATTTAAACCATCTCAAATATAAACTGAACTTTATAAATACTGATATCTACCCTCTTTAATGAAAATTTCAATGAGTTATGTCATTTGTACAGATTATTTTACTAGAATCGGATTGCAAGAATGAGTTGAAAAATTGTGATGGGATGGTTGTAAAGTATTTTTGGCATAACTACCGATGAAATGCTGTCAAGTGTTAATCCACACAATATGATAAAATCAATATGTTATTGTAGCATAACTAAATTTTAATGACTGTTACCCTAGGGTTTAAGAGCATTGAATTTGATGAAACTGTAATGAAGTTGGGTCTGAAGGCTGTCGTAGTATTTCCTAACAAGTTCTTGTTCAATAAAAAGAATATCAATTGCAAAAAGTTGACCAAATTTGTTGCCATTATTTTGACTATACCCAACCGGGATAAAGGGCACCAAATGTGTTCCCGGACCACGTTAGGTTACAGTTGATATTTAAATATTGAAAACCAATACATTTGCTTGTAGCTAAGTCCATCTTTTCATTAAACTAGTTTTGGCCCGTGCAATGCTCGGGTCTTGTAATTTTGAAGGTTATGTTAGTGTAACAAAACTACAAAGTAAACATGCAAAAAGACAGACTTATTTATTTATAAAGTTTTATTTTATTTCAGTTGTAAAAATAATATCATCGTGGCGCATCCGTATTCATAGATTTAACGTCATTGTCGCACATTTGTAATTGAAATTTTTTTTTTTTGTTAATATCGCCCAGTTTTATTATACCTGATTTCTAAAAATTTTCCTCTAGTCGCATAGGTGCAACCACAACTATTTATTAATCCATTGAGCCTTTTTTATTGACTATAGTAAATCCCATGTCGTGCATCTATAATGAAAAATTATATTTTTCCAATTTCGCTAAGTTTTATCGTACATGATTTCTAAAAATTACCCCCTAGTCGCATCGNTTTTTTTTTTTTTTTATGTATAATACATTTTAAAATAGTAAATTGATTGTTTTTTACTTTGGAGTTCGATTTGATAATCGAATGGTATCAAGCAAGCAAGCAACTTGACTGTCGCATCATGTCCATATTTTGTCTATTTTTCATTCAATTTTTCATTTCTTTTATAAGAAAGTCAACTAAATTGCGTGTCTAAATTAATTGCCACTTGTTTATAATGACAGCTTGTGCATTTAGTGACTTGGATTATTTATCTACTTTCTTTTATTAGATGCGATAATAAGGGTTCATTTGACGTGATTTTTAAAAAATGGGGAAGAATTTTTTAGATTAAAAAGTTGCTTTTGGGAGCAGATTCAAGATCTAACTAATTTTTTTTTTTTTTTTTTAAAGCCAAGCTAAAATGTTAAAAATTTAATTTTCAAATCTTTTGCTTCTCTTCTTCCACTACTAGAAGCAGAAGTTACCTTAATTTGCCCTAAGTTCTTATTTCAAATGTTTAAAAAGTTGAACACAAAATCAATGTACATTTTATGTGATTCACAAATTTTATTAATTTTTTAATCGTGCAATCTATCAAAATTTATCAAAATTTACTAATGTTGATATTTTAAAAAGCCTAAAGTATTTGACTATTTGGCACGTAAAACGTTTCTCTGTTGTCAAGCAACCTGGTTACAGTTGAATTGTTAGCTGCTTTTAATGAAAGTGGTCAGCCTGACTTCGCTAGAAAGAGACTCGATGTATATATTTCTATGTACAAGTGACACCTTAGGAAAAAAAGGGTTGATGATAATATTTTAGATCGTAAATTCTGCGGGACTCAAATTTATACTTAATACAAGATTTTAATTTTTGTTATTAATTATGCATGTAATTATTTAATCCAATATGTATACTTCACTGGCATCGAGTTTGGACTTACATCAGCGTGACTCATAGTTTCTAAACTATGAAGAAGATACTATTGTTATTAAATATAATGTTAACTTATCATAAACAGAGTATAAGTATTTTTTAAGATATATCATTTTGATTTCATTCGCTTGGAAACTACTTGCCAAGTGGATAAATTTCAAAGAAAATGACATCTTTGTTTCGAGTTAATTAAGATATTTCTTACTTGAACACACTCTTTTCAACTCATTTCTAATCTTTCAAATTTCAATCTTTTTGTTTACATTCCATTTATATCTCGTCCAATCATAGTATGGTACATAACTGAAAGTTTATTAAGTTCGACCTTACGTGGAGAATTATACAATTAACAAGCAACAAGTCACTTTTTAATTGTTTATAGATAATCAAGTCAATCAATTCAATTATCCTATATTGGATTGCCACAATTTATATGGAAAATAATAAATAACACCAATTTTGTTGATGGAGAAGCCTAATTGGGTAAAAACTCTGGGATCAAACCAATTACTTCCACTATAGACAATACGAATTTACAGTAAGATGTTGCCTAGCCAACTCCCCTAGACTTCACAATTTAGTTCTTGTAATCTCCAAGATTAGTTGAACCCACCAGTTCCCGATCTTTTGCAATTGTCTCTTTCAAGTGGAATTATGAGAACGCCCCGTTCTTGTGCTTTTCCTGCGCTTGTAGTCCAACCTCTCTCAACCTCCAGCAGCTTCTAAAATTCAACCGAGAAAGTACATTCCTAAGGGTATTTAGTAAGTAAATGTTTTGGATTCAATGGATTTGATGTTTTTCCCTAAATATGCGGTTGTATAATCTCAAGAGTAAATGGATTGAATCAATACATGGACATGCTCTTAAATCTTCAAAGGATAAGATGAATATATTATAGAGAAGAGGTACAATGAATAAACCCCCAAATTTTGTGCAAGGCGTGGGGTATTTATAGTTGAAGGCAATTAGGTAGAATGTACCGTGTAAAAAGCCTTAAAAACGCAAATTAGGTTGTTTAGGATAATACCATTGTTCGAGCGAGACCTCAGCGACAAGCGAGCGATGGTGTCTAGCTTGAGCGAAGTCCAAGCGATAGGTGGGAGACGCAACTTCTGTTTTTACTGCTCGAGCAACAGCTGATCGATAGGCTAGCGAAATTCCGACGACGTTTACTCCTTTGTTCCATACTCGAATTCTAGAACTTCTAACTTACTACTTGATCCTTTGACTTTTAAAAACTCTTTTACAACAATATTAATTTCAATCTTTTTGTTCACACAATTTCCAATTACATTAAAATCTAACAAACTCCTCATTTGGTATTCTGTGATAAAACTATCCAAATAAAGTCAAGGTAGTAAAAACATAAAAATCTAATCTACCCAAGTTCTGTTACTTGCCTTCTTTGCTAAACCTGTATCCTGAAATCAAAACTCAAATACCAAGTATAAAAGCACGTGATACAAGAAATGTAGCAATATAGTCACATGATACCAAAACTTAGCTAGATTGAGACTAACATTAATGTTAATCTAAATACCAACAAACATATTAGCATCACAAAAATATCAAAAACTCAAACAACTATGTAGATATGGTATGAAATGCAACTCTGTGAATAGGTACAGGTACATACCTTTAACCTTAAAAGAAATCGGGCCTTTAAAAAAAAATTTATTTATGTACATAAATCACATTCACACATAGCGATATTTGCACATAAATAAATTTTTTTTTTTTTTTAACATGTATGTAGACCTGAGTTCTGATACCAAGCTGTAACGCTCCAAACCACTACATACATATATATTTAAATTTGGATTTAAAGTGTTACCGAAATCTTTCTTATCTAGTTTATACGGAATTTAACACCATTATATAAATATTGGGATTTGATCTATAAATTTTAAATTCAACAATGTAAAAGAGAAATTACATAAATAATTAAATCTTAAATACGAAGATTTTAAATTTTGTCAAATTCAATTCAACATGGGATATCAAGGTTCGAACGCAAAAACTACTAAAATAACGTGCATGGAATTTTACATAAAATTTATTTTTAAAATAAAAATTTGCTATAATCATTTCTATTTTTTTTTTCTTGGCGATCCCATGAGCATCACTCGATCAATCTTCCACTCGTCAACACGATCCGTTCTAATATAAAAAGTTATTGTAAGGATGGATATTTTGAAAAAAACTCAATAAAAATACTTGTATATTCTTATTAATATGATATAATATAAAATGACATAACATACTGACATTATTAGATTTAGAGCAAAATGATTGCGATATTCAATAGTTCAAGAAATTTTTTAAGAATTCTCATATCTCGTAGGATTTATATATTTGACATTATGGTCTATCCCGTAGGATTTAACATATTGACCTAACGGTCTATCTCGAAAGATTTAATCTAGAAATCGACACGAAGGCCTTATAGTATTTCATGTCTAATTTATATAAACATCAAGAAATAAGAATTTACCTCTTACCCAACGTATTCTTACCTCAATTGTTACCAAGATATCTGAAAATATAGTTTGTGAAAAATATAAATAAGATACTATGTTCAATTCCAAAAGTGTTAGTGGTGTGAGATGTGTACACTATAAACTTTGTGGTCGAAGAAAATCATTTCATCTCAAATGTACCAAAAAAAAAAGAAAAATAATTTTTTTTTTCCCACTATAGACACGTAACTTACATGAATTAAAAATTTCAGATATAAACAGGTAAGTTACACATATTAAAAAACATTTTCACGCTAATGAAGATTAATGAAATTAATCGTCATTGGTTAATGGATTTAATGAAATTTTAAATCAATTAAAGTGAGTGTTACGTTTAAATTTAAATAAATTTAATTACCTTTTAATATTCATGTATAACCGTACCAGGAAAGCTATCATTTATTATTATTATTTTTATATTATATATTAATAAAATATTTGAGGATAATATTTTTTCCTTTCTTTCTTTCTATTAGAATAACTCGGATATAACTATCTCAAAATTACTTCTTTTTCTTCAGCCCAATTTATATTATTTAACACGAGCTACAAAATATCGATATATTTTTCTCAACTTCTAAAATACTTAAATATGCGATCCAAATAACTTACGATAAATTTTAAAAAAATACACGTAACCAAATAAATCATTTAAGCAAATAAGTGGGTCAAGTTTACTACTTCAACTTTTTGACTTTAGTGTGACAACAAGGCTAGACATTGACTCTCTCATTTGCTAAATGACCATCATTAAATTTAAATCCTAATGAAAATAGTAAGAAAATTCGGAATGTTACAACGATATTGATAAGATGATTAATCTAAAACTTTCTCTCTATGTATAGTCTTTATTTTTATTGATATTCGATGTAAAATTTATGTTCTAACATGCTAAATCTTTAAGCCTTGCATGTTCGATTTACAATTCTAATTGTGAGGCTATGAACATGGGAATAAAAAAGCTAGAGCTTGAAGAAGTAAATCAACAAATGATAATAAATAGGGATTTTTGGTGATTTAAGAGTTGGCTTATCAGTGAAATAAGATTGATTATGTTTTGTTTATTTATTTACTGAGGTCCAAAAAATTGAAATTTAAAGAAAAAAAAAAAGGTGAACTATTCCAATTTCAATTTCGTCTCTATTAAATTTTAATATCAAGGTAACAGTTATAACACGTTCGAGTTCATTTCCCCAATCACCATCACATTTGTTATTATCAATGCTATCAAACAGACTCAACTTGAATATCCGATTTCATGGACAAAAAGTTTGATATTTTCGTACATTCCTACATCCTCCTCAAAATAATTAAATTTATTCTCAACTACATGTCACATTATAGTTGTTTAACGTAATATTGTGAAGTTTTTCTTTACAAAATACTAACAGATGACTATGGTTTTTATTTGTATATATAGCTTTGGTTGCTCTGGGTTTGTTGAGGTATAATTCATTTCAAGTTTCAAGGTTCGACTATAAGAGCTTTTTTCGTTGGCTTCGACGAGGTTGATTCTTTCTCGATGAGTCTGAAGGCTCGACTTTAGGCAAGTGAAATTTAGGGAGAAGTGCTATTAAAGTTTTCCTTTCCCAAAGTGATTATAATGCGACTTTTTTCTATCTGTTATTATGCAGTGACGTTGTTTTGATTGACCATGTGCCCCCACTTGTGTTACCATATGAGCATTTTATGCCATTTAAGATTTACGAAGTAACAAAGTAAAATAATCTATCTCCTTATAAGTAAAATAAGCATGCAACCAAACATCTGCTTAATATGTTAAAAAAAAAAAAAAAATGATGTGAAGCACAAAATAACACCTACAAGACTACACTGCCAGGGGGGGCCTGGCCCCTGACACTAAAATCCACATAATTATTCAATTTCATTTAAAAAACGAAAAAGGAAATTAAAGGGTAGCCGCCTCTTGGATAATTTTGCAAGGAGAAAATTATTCTGTGGAATTGACAAAGTTGCATGTGAAAATAGATAATTGAATAAAAAAATTGACTGCGTTTAAATTGTTCAATTATATAATGTGAGGTGATATATATCAAATTTTATGTCAACTTTGATATTCATGTAACATGATTATTTTGCACGAATAAAGCTATTTTACTAGAAGGATTTTACAGAAAATTTGACATAATTACGTGTGACAGTAAATAATTGAATGAAAAAGTTGACCGTGTTTTAAATTATTCAATGGTATAATGTCACGTGACATTATGTCAACTTTGATATTCATGTAGCATGATTATTTTGCATGGATAAAGCTATTTTGCCAGAAAGCTTGACTAATTGTATATGGCAATAGATAATTGGATGAAAAATTTGATTTTATTTTAAACTGTTCAATAATATAATATCACGTGATATTATACCAAGTTTTTTGTCAACCTTAATGTTCTTATAGTATGATTGATTTTGCATTGTCAAACTCAAAAGTCAAAACATTAACTATGTAACACAAATAACCTTATCACAATTATGCCTCAGTTTGAGAGGAATTCATAAGCAATCTAGAGCGTGTTTGATTCCTATTTTTTCCTAACGAGAAATATGATCACTGTAATTCAAAAAAGCAACTTCAACGATCATATTTCTCATTATTATAAAGAGAAAAATGGGGATCAAACGAAGCCTTAATATATGAATAGATCAATATAAATGATAAATAAGTAAATAATATTTATAGATCCATTAAAATATATGGTTAAAAATAAAATTTAATCATTCATAAATTTTGCCAAGTAAAAATTATATCAAGAGGTGAATGTTTTGCAGGACGTTCCAAATGTAAGTTATAAAAAAGATAAGAAATGATAGACACAGAAAAATGATCTTGGAGTGGGATTCCTTCACACCAGAAATTATGGCATTTCCGCTACAAAATGTTTTAAACAACCAATGACAGAGGCAAAGGGATTTATGTCAAATATTTCTTGTCGTTCCTCTTTGTAATTATGTATATGGATAAGGTTATTAACATTTAAAAATACACTAAATGCGTTGAAAAGCGGGACAAAGGGCACCAAATGGATGTTCCCGGACCACGTTAGGTTACAGTTGATATTTAAATATTGAAAACCAATACATTTACTTGTAGCTAAGTCCTCGAATTTCAGTGAGGTACAAAATTCGAAAAATAAAAATACGATGGTCTCTTTAAAAAAACGACATGACAAGAATTGTGTAAATCAAGTAGTTAAAAAATATTTGCAACATGTTTTTATAAAATAAAATATTAGGCTGAAGTACTTTGGACGCATCGAGCAAGCAACTTGACTGTCGCATCATGTGCATCTTTTGTCTTATTTTTCATTCAATTTTTTGTTTCTTTTTATAAGAAAGTCGACCAAATTGCGTATCTTAATTAATTGCCAGTTGTTTACGAAGACATCCATAGTCTTGTAGCATTCAATGACTGGAAAAAGCCAAATGGCCAGGGTCACCTGGGCCCTGGGGATGGTCTAGGGGGGCTTGATCGAGTAGCAAGGTCTTTAATGACTTGAATTATTTGACAACAAATTCTACAAGTAAAGGGTCACCGTATTTAACTACTTTCTTTTAATTGGAAAATATAATAAGTGTCCATTTAGCGTGATTTTGAGAAGTCGGAATGAATTTTTGAGATTAAAAAATTATTTTAAGGAACGGATTTAAGATTGAACTAATTCTTTTTTAAGCCGAGATAGTATGTAAAAGAAATTTCACATAAAAAAATAAATTTGTAAAGAAAAAAAATTAAATGGATTGGAGCTTGCCTAGACTTTACATCAACAACTTGTTGTTTATCGACTCGTTTGATTAATTTAAAAAAAAAAAAAAATCTGATAATTGGAATTTTTTTTAAAAGAAAGATGGTTCAATGTGATTTTCTCTAAAAGTTTTTTCACAAAACATAGGAGAACCATTTTTCTAAATTAATTTTAGAAAAGAAATTCCAATATAAATTATTTTTCCCACTACTTAAAAGTTGAGTTCAAAATACCCTAGTGGGCCCTAAGCATCTTTAAAATATCTTAAAAAGTTGAGTTCAAAATCAATATTTGAACTGCACATTTTATGACATTTACGTCTTTTATCAATTTTTCAATCGTAAAATTTATCAAAATTTATCAAAATTTAGTAAAGTTGTTATTAAATATAATGTTAACTAATCTTTAACACGGTATAAGTATTTTTTAAGATATATTATTTCGATTTCATTTGCTTGGAAACTACTTGCCAAGTAGATAAATTTCAAAGAAAATGACATCTTTGTTTGAAGTTATTAAGGTATTTCTTACTTGAACACACTCTTTTCAACTCATTCCTAATCTTTCAATCTTTTTGTTTACATTCCATTTATATCTCATCCAATTATGGTACATAGCAATGGAAACAAGGTGGGTCGGGATAGTCTGAGATGGGCCAACTCCATCCCCATCCCGTCGGAGATTTTTAAAAGGCGGAACATGGATTAAAGTATCCTTTTTCATGTTCCATTTTCATTCGTTTTTATCTATGTATTTATAATAAAAAACATAAAATAAAAACAAAAGCCAACAAAGGAGCTTTATTCTTCGGATTCGGGTATAAGTACCCTTTTATTTAAAGGTCGTTCAAGCTTTTCATGAAAATATGACATGGGTTTAGCACCATAATGCTTGGTGCTCGAATATTGACTCGAGTCATTATTTGTACCCTTCTTACCCTAAAAAAGTCGAGGGAATGAGTGGAAGAGACGACACTGAAAAATTGAATGGTCAAATTCCACCTTCAGTCGTCCTTGCTCCAATTCTTGGCAGCACGAAAAATTCCTGCCACGTTCAAGACGGGACAGGATATTTTTGCCATATTTAATCGATAATCATACACCTATGCACTTGCCCAGGCATCTTGAGCCCAGCTCCAACAGCTCGGGGTTTATCCGAAAGTTTGATTATATAAAATTATTACAAGATAAAAGGAAATTAGCTAAGAAACCCATTTTTTTATTCAGAACACAAACTCGAACGCGAACTGAATAGAACAATAGAATTTCGTCTTACAGTGTCAATTCACCCCTCAAAAACGCCAACCACCTAGCTGGTGGCGCCGGAGACTTGGAACCGGCATAAAGGGCAAGAGTTATGAAGAGAGAGCCACCTTGTGATACAAACTGCATGGAACACGTGTCCACACTGGACTTGCTTACCTGATCGGAATCCCTCCATACAAATTGCACAGGAACCCCTCGCAGTAACCGTAGGCATCTCAATCGTATCGGCAGCCATGGATCCCATCGACTGGTTTATGCCAGAGTCCGACGCGTAATCTACCATTGTTAAGGCGAGATCGAGGTCAAAGGCTTCATTTATAGAATGAATCTGCGACATAATTGGTTCGTTATATAGGAACTATGAGAAGTTTGGATTCGGGTTGGGGAAGAATGCTCTAAGGATCCATATTTATAGGGTGGGGGAAAATGCCATGACGAATATCAAGATCCAAAAGCCCAAGGAGAAGCAAGAAACTTGTGGTTTTAATTTTTAAATGTCAGAGTAGCTTGGTCTTTATTATATTATTTGATAATGTAATAATAAGTAATCATAAAGACTATTATACCCCTAATTGTACCCCAAATCTTAAAAAATGAAATTCAAATATGAATAGACAATTAAACGAAATTCAAATAAACTAAGAATAAATACATGCTTCATGCTTCAGAAATATTAAATGATCTTCGTTTTTATGAGATTAAAAATGGAAGCATTTCAATTAAGTGATAGAATTTTTTTTTTAAAAGTTACAAATACTCAAAAAAATGCCAAACACCAATTAAAATCTTAAAATATATCGATAGGTGGTTGATTTTCTTCTACATGTTATATTTTTATGATTATATTACACTTTTATCAACTAAATATAGAACATAACTTCATTTTAAGAACATAACACCCTATAAATTGAAAGTGAAATAAATAAAAAAATTGACAAATACCAGTCAAAACCTTAGAATAAATCGATTGGTTATCTAGTTGTGATTATGCTTATCTTACATTAACTAAACATATAAAATAACTTCATTTTAAGAACACAACAATCAGGGGCGGACGCAGACAATTAAAGTTAGGGGGGCACAATCGAACTTGCAAAAAAGTTGGTAGAAATTTTACAATTGAACATTTATATCCAAAAAAATCATATCACTTGTAATTTTGCATACAAAAATTTACATAGAATATAGGTTTTTCGAATGTAAAATTTCGAAATTTTTTGATTTCATATCCCATTTAAATTTCCTAATAAAATAATGCAATTTACATAGAGAAATTTGTATCTCAAAAATAATAAATGTTAATGAAATAATTAAAAGTTTTTTAAAAATACGAGTTAGACGCCTCTTTTTAAGAT
>CAIGRN010001920.1:0-20174 GCA_903798345.1 Fraxinus anomala | reverse complement strand
TGAGCATAAAAAGGTACGTGTTGATTTGAATATAATATGCACATTATCGGTGTAATATCTCCAACAATAAACACTCCCTCCTTCTATTCGAGTTTGAGACCAGCTACACTACGAAAGCGGAGTTAAAATTATTCACTTATTTATCACTCATTTTAATTATTCTATGATTTAAATACTTTATAAACACTTCACAAACTTATTCTTTTACTTCCCGCCTGATTTGAGAGTCACAGGTCATGTGAATTGCTCCCTCTGACAGTTCTCCTGACGTTATGGTGGTTTAACGAACAGATGTAATTCGAAATTCAAAGGAGATTTTGATTTTTAGCAAAGGCGGTGAAGGAATCTATTTAATTTTTACCATTTTTTGGGACTTTTCAACTTTTCTGAATTGTCAACGCTTTAGCTGTGAACGTTTATTATGTAGCAGCTGTCCGGCACACCTACCAATTCTCATTTCTGATAATATAGTTGGTACAAACTTAAATTCGAGAACGATGCACTTCGACAGGTTCAAGGAGAAGGATGAACGGACAGGTTGACGTGACAAATAATAATTGAGTGTTGTGTTTTTTTTTTTTTTTTCAAATTGTCCAATCACGTGTCAACACGTGTTACCTCTGTTTTTGAACACGTCTGTGTAGCATAATTGTAAATTCAAATGATCAAACATGTAGTTGGTACAAACTAAAATCTGAAGCATTTATATATTAAATCTGTTGGAAGTTACAGCAAGAACATTATGGAGTTTGAGCAGGAAGAAGCATTAGAGCCAATGAGTCCTACAGCCCAATATTTGAAGAGCTCAATATTATCACTCACTATTATAGTTGTCTTGGAAATGGAAGTTCCAATTGATGATTCTATGACCATTCCACTCCTGAAAAATGTTTTCTTACCCATAAATCATCGCCTCTCCTCGATCATGGTGAGTGTTACGATCTTCATGCTTTTCATTTTAACGGGTGAAACGCGAGTAGGGTTGCATGTTACAAGTGTTAGAGAATAAATGTAAACGGTTCATTATAGACTTATAGTGTGTGGGACAAATGTGCATAACTGCATGCTTTCCTTTACCAAAAAACTAGTCATTGATAGTATAGAAAAAAGTTTTGTTTCTAGCTGTATGCAAAAATAGAGATAATAATAATAAAAAAAAGAAGTGCCTTTTTGTCCAAGCAGGTTACCAAGAAGACAGGAGGAAATAAATGGAAGAGGGTGGAGGTAAATCTAAAAGATCACGTCATTGTGCCTGTTTTTCCACGTGACAAGTCAAAAGACTATTATGATGAACGTTTCAATGAATATCTATCAGAAGTTGCAATGGATCAACTTCCTCCGAATAGACCATTGTGGGAAGTTCACATATTCAAGTACCCAACAAAAAATGCAGCTGAAAATGTGATATTCAAGCTTCACCATTCACTTGGAGATGGCTATTCTTTAATGGGAGCCCTTCTCTCCTGTCTCCAAAGACTTGATGACCCTTCTATCCCATTGACATTTCCTTCGCGCCAGTCTAACGCTAACTCGAGGCCAAATCTTAACAACCATGGTTATTTCGGTAGCGTGCTTGAGTTCTTTTCAGGATTTATTAACACCGCATACAATTTCGGATCTAATATCTTAAAGAGCAGTTTCATCGAAGATGATAAATCACCTATTAGATCAGGGCTTGACGGATTGGAACGTGGACCATTTGTTATAACTACAACCACATTTTCCATTGAACAAATCAAGCAAATCAAGAACAAGCTTCAAGTGGTAAGTTTTATTGCTTCTTTGTTTTTCTTGAATCCTAGTTTTTTTATTAATTTTTTTTTCATGTGAATTCTTTTCTATAGAATGCCAATATGAGGAAAAGATTAAATGCTTGATGCAACTTACATAATCAGAAATACATATGGAATATAGACTGTCTTGAAAGAAATCAAGTCCTACCGAATTTCTACTTTTTCTAGACTTCTAACTGAAGTGTTCACCTAGACAATAATCCTAGGATGTCACGTGTGCTTGTCTAGTCACTCCGACAATTATAGCTTGATCCATCAACAAACACACGCTCGGTACCAAGGACGGATCCAGGACCGGATTACAAGTCGGGCTAATACATTAAAAAAAAATTACAACATTAAAAAAAAAAATTCTACTAAAAAAATCCAATGGGCTGGGGGCAGCCCGGTCCAGGCCCCGAGATCCGTCAGTGTCGGTATGAAATATTATAAAACAAGATTATTTTTTAGTTTTTTTCCATTTCTTTTATAGGGTTAAGCCATGTTAATATCACGTGCCAAGGCTAAATTTTTGAAAGATACGGCACGTTCACCTCCAATTTCAATCTAACAGGAACAACTAAAACGCCTAACAAACATGATGAGTCGATATAAAAGTTGACATCCTTTTAACGATTGCATCTCTTTTACAGACTATTAATGACGTTATTACTGGGATAATAATGTATGGAACCCGATTGTACATGCAAAGAGCAAATCGAGATTCCAGTAAAGAGAACTGTACAGCACTTGTATTACTCAATACTAGGGCCATTGGAGGTTACAAGTCAGTAAGTGAGATGATTACACCTAATGCACAAATGCCATGGGGTAATCGATTTGCATTCTTGCACGTTCCTATTCCGAAATTGACTGCTTCTGAGTTAAACAATCCACTCAAGTTTGTCGACGAAGCCCGCAAAATTATCAAGAGGCAAAGAAATTCTGCATCAGTTTATCTCATTGGTCAGTTTCTTGAAGTTATCAGAAAAATTAGAGGTCCTGAGGTATGTATATTAATTACCTATGTTTCCTAGTTTGAATTCTCATTTTTGTTATAAGTGTTTATTAGTCACTCCCAATTTTAAAAGTATACAACTACTAAAGTTCTATTCACTATAAGAAACAGATCATAGCAATGGAAAAATCCATCTAATGTTCAAATATTCACTATTTTTTTGACTTATTTCACGTATAAACAGTTTTGGGGAAAAATATGCTTACCTATTTAAGTATGTGAATGCGTATTTATTACTTGATAGATTTTCTTGATGATTTCTCCAATTAAGGACCACAAGTGCCAAAATGAAAGGTTGGGGCAACGTGCCAAGAGATAAACGTTGGAGATTAAAGTGCGAAATAACGTAAAAGATTAGTGACATGAATTGCAATATTGCCAAAATTAATACTAAATATTTTACTCTTAACCATGTTGATAACACCTTATCGAAAATCTTGCTCAAATTTAATAGGAAATGTGTCCTAAATAATTTGGGTATTGATGCAACAGGCAGCATCAGGGTACATCTATGGCACATTAAAGAACTCGAGCGTGGCAATATCAAATATGGCGGGACCTGTGGAAAAAATGGCCTTAGCTAATCGTCCAATTAAAGGATTGTACTTTGCTGTGGTTGGGGTGCCTCAGGTATTTTTATAAAAGAGCCTTTTAGTTAAAATAATTTTGTGATTTTTATAGAAAATATGTACAAATAACCTTACAGGTGCACTCACATGCATTTGTAGGTGGATTTGAAAAACCGACACAGTTGTCATATGTGACATGTTGTAGGTAGCATTTAATTAAACAATTAATACAACATGTTACATTGATATAACGAATAATATTGGTTGAACGGGCTTTGAAAATAGGGTTATGGATAGGTGTTACATTGGCAGCACCTATGTGGCTAAGTTTATTTATTTTTAACTGTCCAATGATGTTGATCCATGTGTTTTTCTATTTTTAACTCTATCATTAAACCTGGTTGTGTAGCATGATTGTTGATATAGATATACAATGTAATGTTGTTACATTTTTTGCGACTTTCAAAATTGTGAGGAGATGTGAACTATATAACTATTCACATTTTAACTCTTAGTTCTAATTTATTATTGAATCTTTAACGCGTTGAGGATGGTGAATTATGCAGTCTCTTCAAGTAACAATTTTGAGTTACGTGGACAATCTGAGAATTGTCATGTCTGTGGAGAAAGGTTTCATTGATCCAAGCAAGTTCAAGTCATGTATGGAATGTGCCTTTGAGACAATTTACAAAGCAGCACTAGAGTGAAACCTCATACAATATTGTTCAAGGGTTAATACTACCTATATTGTGCTAGTTGAATTTTATTTTGCTCTGTTTTAAACTCATTTCAAAACACTAGCCAGATATTACATTTGAATTGTCATTTTAGTATCGTGTAAGGTTGTATCGTGTGAATCTTTTCCAGTATTTGTTTGATAAGAAATGTAAGTTGGTTTTATCCAATAAATTACTCCTACATCCTTTTCTATTTTTCAAGTTGCAAAATTATCTTTAAATAAATAAGTAAATTAATTTTTTTAAATTATCTCACGCCCTATATTAATAGATTCATATCAATTTGAAGTTATAGAGAAGAAACAAAAAGTTATGTTGATACTCGTTTTATTTGCTGGTAAAAAAGGACACACGGTACCCAGGTTTCAGGTTTGAGAATGAATTCAGGACACATAATATGTGGCATGTGTAGAATTTCTCGTCTAAATTAAAAAGCGCAAAACTATTTGTAGAAGGCGCCTGGAAAGGAGTTGAAGTCGTGGCTTAAGTGATAGAGATACAATTACTGTAGCCAAACATTTTTCATTTTGGGGGTCAAAAAGTAAACTGTAAATTTTTTTTTTTTTTTTTTTTTAAACAAGATAACAGTAATCATGGATTGAAACTTGAGAGATGAGAAGAGGAGAGAAGTAATCTGATGGCCAAATTTTTTTACCAGCACTCATGAGCTGTGCAGCGACGGATGTTAGATTTTTGTGGAATTAACAAACTCAAATATTTAGGGGAGGAAATTAATTGATGATTTCAAGTTGGGACTTTTCAGGGAAAGGTTGTGCACAACCCTCAAAAGAGGAGGAATAAATAATCCAATTTTGGGGGGGGAAAAAAAATACAGAAACTCCAAAATTCTGTTGGTCAATTGCCCCAAATGCACCATGTTGTTCCGTCACAGAACGTAGCAAAGCCTGAAACAACCCAGTGTTGTGTCTATAGCGGTTGAATAGATGAGTGTTTTGTTGAGTTAAACCCCAAAATAAAATATTTTTATTGATATAAATCACTTATAAGGTCACTCAATAATATTTTATACACTCAAATAAGCACTCTCTGTTTCTCTTGTTGCTCACTCCTCTCCTCACTTCACAAAATACAAAGGCTAAACACACATATATATCCTCAGCTATTGTCGGTGGATGAGACTTTGTTGAGGATTTGGGCATCCTCCAGCTCGTGATCACTACAAGTATTTAAAGAGGAATGATAACACCAGCAAAGAGGAAGATAAACAGCAGAAGAAACAGATATAAAACCAGCAGAAGAAATGAACAGATGTAGTAACAGGAAGGGAACTTCCTCAGCCTGCCTTTATTGACAGAAGACTTTACATTCAATTACATTGAACAATCACCATCTCAAGTGATCCACCGTAAAAAAAAAAAAAAAACCCAGATCATTACAGAAAGCTTTTTACTTCAGATTGATTTTCAGAAGACCCCTTTTCTCACAACCTCACTTTCTCTCTGATTTTCTCACATTACAGAATTCTTCTTTTCTACAGAATTCTCTTAATCCGGAGCTCCCTTTTCTCTCACAGAGATTCACTCTATCTCTCTATTTCGAGCTCTACTTATTGTACTGCCTATAGCTCCTATTTATAGACATAATGGATCATCTAATCAGTTATAAACTAACCAACATAGGCTCCATATGGTTGAAGATTCCAACTGAAAAACTGTAACTGAGGCTCCTCTTTTGCAATAGATTCTCTTCCAACATTGGCTGAATTCGAATCAAGGAATCAATTTCCTTACAATCTCCACTTTGATTCTTGAGGAGAATTTACATATCAAATTCAGCAGAATGAAGATCTGATTGCTTTAACTTGTTTACTGGTGTAGCTTCAGGAAACATATCAGCAGAAGTAACTTCAGTTTCAACCTCAACTACATTTCCTTGCAAGACATAGAGGCCTTGTTGTAACACTCCTTTCATGATCACCACAGAATTCTTCATCACATTTAGAACTCCACCTTGAGCCTTATACACACAGCCGGATTTGTTAAGCGCTCCAAGTGAGATTAAATTTATTTTCAGACATGGTACATGCCTCACTCCACCTAGGACTTTTAAAGAGCCATCCCACATCTTTAGCTTGAGAGAACCAACACCAATTATATCACAGGTATTGCCATTTCCCAGCATCACTTTTCTTCCATACTTCGGTTTGTAATTAATGAAAAAATCATTTCTTGGTGTCACATGAAATGGACTAGCAGAATCCATGATCCAGTCATTGCTTAGGCTTGCACTTATTACAGCAAGAACTTCAGCAATTTCATAGACTCCTAAAGCATTTGTAGAGTCTTCATCTTGCTTGTTGTGGTTGTAGTTTCCTTGCTTCAGCCATTTCTTGTTTCTTGCCTCCTTCAGAATTTCAGCTTCATTTGTTGCATCCATGTCTGACTCATCCTTCAAAGCTTCATCCAATCCAAGATTGACAAGGTGTGTCATCATCTTTTCCCTCCACAGGTTGAAGTCATTCTTTCCATCAAATTTTCAATTTCAAACTTAGATGTAGACATTGTGAGAGCAAGGATCTGGCCAGGATTCTTCTTTCACTAGTTTGTACAACCAACTATCAAGAAAATTTGAGGATAGAACCTTCAGACCTCCTTAATTCTTCTCTGCAGATTTCGAAGCCCGACTCTGATACCAGTTGTTGAGGATTTGGGCATCCTCCAGCTCGTGATCAGTACAAGAATTTAAAAAGGAATGATAACACCAGCAAAGAGGAAGATAAACAGCAGAAGAAACAGATATAAAACCAGCAGAAGAAATGAACAGATGTAGTAACAGGAAGGGAACTTCCTCAGCCTTTATTGACAAAAGACTTTACATTCAATTACATTGAATCAATCACCATCTCAGGTGATCCACCGTAAAAAAAAAAAACCCAGATCATTACAAAAAGCTTTTTGCTTCAGATTGATTTTCAGAAGACCCCTTTTCTCACAACCTCACTTTCTCTCTGATTTTCTCACATTACAGAATTCTTCTTTTCTACAGAATTCTCTTAATCCGGAGCTCATTTCCTCTCACAGAGATTCACTCTCTCTCTATTTCGAGCTCTACTTATTGTACTACCTATAGCTCCTATTTATAGACATAATGGATCATCTAATCAGTTATAAACTAACCAACTAACATAGGCTCCATATGGTTGAAGATTCCAACTGAAAAACTGTAATTGAGGCTCCTTCTTTGCAATAGATTCTCTTCCAACATTGACTGAATTCGAATCAAGGAATCAATTTCCTTACAGACTTCAACAAAATACTAGATAAATCCTTCAATGGCAATAGAGGCTGGAAAGCTCTAGAATGGAGGTGAATTTTTCTTTCTTCTTCTAGAGCTGGCTGCAAGTGGAAAGATCTAGAATCTTCCCAAAAGTCAGTGATGATCTTCATGTTTAAGCTGAAAGAAGAGTATCTAAGGGAAATCTGCCATCCTCGGATGGGGGTGTTGATAGAGACGAAAAGGGAAAATGGTGTTCACATTTTCTGAGTCGTATCATATGGAATCAAACTTAATATGGAAGCATTGCCTAGGCTTCGACACGATAACGTGATCAAGATTTAACGATTGGTCAGAGATGGACCTCTAAATTCATTAGTGTTCAAGTCTTTACCAGGAGGCTTTTGACACTCAGGCTCAAAGAATCTGAGAATTTAATCACCTTTATGGATGAATACTTCAGATTTTATTGTCTTCCTAATGCAATGCAAGATCGAGGCATTTGAAAGAAGATATATACTATGATAAAATTACATAGTTTCGAACTCTGAACTAATAAAAACTCAATCACATTTATAAATCTTTTTTAATCTGGTTTAATTGTGTCCAGTCCGTACATATACATGCAATATCGTTCATATAGATTGGATTGAACTTGATAACTATTAGTCGAATCAACGTTCAACCTTAAATTATTTAGTATATGTTATCAGCTATGTATTTGAAATAAATTCAAAATACAGAGAGAGAAACTTGAGCTGTATGTGTGTCATAATACTAAAGCCTCCTACGATTTTGTTTGAGCAGGAGATTCTTTTGCTGCTTTTGAAATGGCCTCGAAGGCGTATTCGATACAAGACTTGAACTTATCAGGATCGATGAAACCTTTCTCCACTACCATGGAAATTCTCAGCTTTCCCGCATAACTCACCATTGTTACTGAAAGGCTCTGCATAGTTCACGTGCACAGCATGTTAAAGAAGCAATGTACAAGAAAAGATAGATGAATAGAGAATTGAAATGTTAGTATGAAGTACCTGAGGTGGCCCAGCCACAGCAAAGTACAATCCTTTAACTGGCTGATTAGCTAAAGCCATTTGTTCCACAGGTCCCATCACATTTGATATTGCCATGGTCGAATTCTTTAACGTGTTGCGGATGCATCGTGCTGTTGCCTGTTACATAACGACATCCACAGTTCAGTCTTGTCCAAAATTGTATACCAAATATGCAAAGAGTGCAATTTTGTATAAAATGAAATTAATATATGCGTACCTCGGGACCTCTAATTTTTCTGATAGCATCAAGAAACTGGCCAGTTAGATAAACTGATGCAGAATTTCTTTGCCTTTTGATCAGTTGGCGTGCTTTCTTGACAAATTTGAGCGGGTTGCTTAACTCAGAGGCAGTCAATTTAGGAATAGGAACTTGTAAGAATGCAAAACGATTACCCCATGGCATTTCTGCTTTAGGTTTGATCATCTCACTCACAGATGTGTAACCTCCAATGGCTCGAGTGTTAAATAATACAAGTGCTGTACATTTGGCTTTGCCTGAATTTTCTTTCATTTTTTGCATGTATAATCGGGTTCCGAATATGATTATCCCAGTAATCACGTCATTAAGTGTCTGTAGAAGAAATGTAAACTTTAGAAGGATGTCAAGTTTTACGTCCATTAATCATGTTTGTTTAGCTCTCTAGCCTTCCAATTAAATCAAGATTATTGTGGGATCACACGTTAAATACCTCAATTGTCACTGAACTTTCTCAAATGTTTCCAAGTAGCCATTGAACTTTAAAAGTTCTCCAAGCAGTGAATAAACTTATCAAAATGTTATATCACTAGTCATCCCTCACTCGCCGTTGAAAAGTTAACGGACTAGATAATGCAGTTGATAGAATGATGGATGTTATAACATATTATTAAGTTCATCAAGTTTTAAAGTTTTTAACTTTTGAAACGATGAATGAGATAATATTTCAGTAAGTTTAATAGCAACAGGGAAATATTTAGAAAAGTTCTAAAGTTCAATGATATATAATTGGAAACTATTTGCGAAAATTTAGCTCATGTTTGTATCCCTTTAAAACAAAATTCTTTAATTCGCATACTTATTTTTAATCACACACTCACACGATAAAATATTTTACATGTAAATTCAAAATTTTTTCTACTTTTTAATTACACATTCTTCAAAAAACAACTATTTAAAACATTATATATTTTTCTAAATAATGACCATCAACCAAGGTAACATTTGAGATATTTAACCATGGGATCACCATCTTTAGATAGTTCATATAGATGTGTAGGGTTGGGTCCATCCAATTTATTTAGACCCTTAGTTTTCGCATAAAAAACATGCCAACTTCGACTTTTGGACGGTCCGGCCTATTCCTAGCATGCCAACAAAATTTAAGAAACTTAGTACAATATTACATGTTTGGAGGCCTAGTATAGACGCCTAAAACAGTAGGATTTAGAATTTATTTTACTTGCTATCATCCTTTCTATATTCCATATGCATTCTCCATCAAGTCTGTTACATCAAGCATATGCCCCCGTTTAATTTAGATAAAAATTAAATTTTTAATAGATTTTGATTGATGGAATGTGTGGTTGAATACTTGTAGATCTTATTAGCTATGTGATTAACTTAGTTTAAATCAACTTTTCTAACTGAACCAAACGGGAAAAGTTATTATCTTTTTGTATGATGATTCATATATAAGAAAACCAGGAAAGCTAAAAGAGAAGATTTTACCGCTTTAAGCTTGTCCTTGATCTGCTTGATGTGATCAATGGAAAATGTAGTAGTAGTTACAACAATTGGTCGAAATTCTACTCCATCATCCCCTGATCTAATTGGTGATTTGTCATCCTTAATCAAACTGCTCTTCAAGACGTTCGATCCGAAATCACACACAGTGTTAATGAATCCTGAAAAAAGTCGGGGCACACGCCCGAAAAAGCCATGGTTGTTACCATTAGGCCCCGAGTTAGATTGGCGCGAAGGGAATGTCAATGGGATAGAAGGATTATCAAGTCTTTGTAGACAAGAGAGAAGGGCTCCCATTAAAGAATAGCCATCTCCAAGTGAATGGTGAAGCTTGAATATCACATTTCCAGCTGCATTTTTTGTTGGGTACTTAAATATATGAATTTCCCACAAAGGTCTATCTGGAGGAAATTGTTCCATTCCAAGTTTTGATAAATACTCACTGAAAACTTCATCATAATAATCATTTGACATCCCAATGGGGAAAACAGGCACCTTTACATGATCTTTTAGATTTACCTCCACCCTCTTCCATTTCTTTGCTCCACTCTTCTCGGAAACCTGCTTGAACAAAATCGCTTTTTGATCGTTATATATACATCACTTTTTTATGCGCCTAGAATTAGATTGTTATGGACAGTATTAAAGAAGATAAATGAGATATTATTGTTTATCTTATTGTCGAGTCCGGCAACATTATTTCTGTTTCTCAAACATGCACTATGCTTTTTCGATAATATGATACTTGACTCACATGCAATCCTAATCAACTATGGTCATGTCTCACTTGTTAAACTGAAAAAGACAGAGATCATAAAACTTACCATGATCGAGGAGAAGCGATGATTTATGGGTAAGAACACGTCTTTGAGGAGTGGCATGGTCAAGGAATCATCAATTGGAACTTCAGTTTCCAAAATGCCTAAAATAGTTAGTGATAACACTGAGCTTCTCAAATATTGGGCACTAGGACTCATTGGCTCTAGAGCTTCATCGTGCTCAAACTCCATAGCGTTTCTTGATTTTCAACCTTCAACTAGTTGGGAATGTTCTTGAATTTTAGTTTTCACAATTTTTGTTCAATCGTTATAAATAGAGTGGCTTCTGTCTTCCGAGTGTGGACAAATGGGAACAGAATAAAATAAGTTTTCTGCATAAGAAGAGTAATATAATTAGATTTGATACATGTATAAGTAGTTCGCCGACTCTTGCAATTAATTACTCTAATTGTCACAGTCACGTGCATTTACTTCGTGTGACACTGTAGTGATACAAATTGCATTATCAGAAAGAATTGGCGGGACAGCTGTTACTTATTAAAAGTCTATTATCTTCCACAAGTAAACATTTGAAAAAAGAGTGAAAAACAAAACCAAAACTTTGGAATTTTAAGTATACAAGATTTCTGTTGTCCTCTTGTAGTTTCCTTCCACAAAACTCAACCGATTATTTAAAAATATTGGTGGGGTAGATGCGGCCAAATGGAGTGAGGACAAAAGGCTCATCTAGACGACCATAAATGTTTGCTTTCCATTTTAGAATAATTGAACAATTGTGGAGTCCATCTTTTGTCGGCCTATCCGAGTGAACTTTTAGCTTAACTCAAGAAAATTAAATTCCAATAATTAACCCAATAGGGTGTGACATCTTTTGTTGTCCCTTTCTTGGTTAAGTATATTCATGGACAAAATATATGGGCTATACTTGGTGGTTAAGTGTACTTGTCGAGAGTAAAATTAAGAAACGGTCAACTTAATTGTTTGGATGAAGAGTCAAGTGACGGGGGACAAAAGATACTCAAACAGGAAGCATCTGCCATAGATGAAGTCCAAGGATCATAAAAATGGAGGGCTATGCCTTGAACCACTTGTTTTGATACTCATCGCTCATTTATTTTCTGTTGGTAGTTATATATATTATCAAATTAAAAGTATTTCGCGAGCAGTGCCGGTCCTCAGCCAAAGCCACTAAGGCAATGGTTTAGGGCATCCAATTGGGCCTCCAAAGTTGGGGGCCTCAGAAAATAAAATTTTACTTGTTTAGTCTAATTATTTTTATATTTAAAACATTTTCATAATTCTTTTTGTACACGCTCTTCATTTAAATATATGTATGCGATTTATTTAAATATTTAATGTTGCTACGCTTGTAAAAAAATTATGCATAAGGGCCTCATACTAAATAGACACCTAGGGTCTCAAAATTCTCAAGATCGGCTCTGTTCACGAGATTTATAAAACGATTTGTAGTTGTGAATAGACTATTGTTTTTGGAAAATGGAGGGCTACGGTCTAACCCGCATGTTTGGATAATCACTCACTAATATGAAAAAGGAATATTGACTCGTTTTTCAAAGCAAAATTTTCTTCCAACTTGTGAATTAGGGGAAAGTGAATAACTATGACATTTGGAAAATACTTAATTAGGAAGGTATCCTTGAAATATTTAAATATTGACCAATAATATCATGTTAGTTATAATTTTCACTATGAGTGTTACATCCAATGTGATAGTTTTGTTGGGTGTGGACATCTTTATTTGTGTTCAATCAAACTTTTACATCCAATGTGATCGTTTTATTGGGTGTGGAACATCTTTATTTGTATTCAATCAAACTCTGTAATCAACTAAGTTCCGATTTACAAGATATTCGAAAAAGTCAAAACCTGATTTTGAAAAAAAAATTTATTTTTGAACATGTTTGAATAATTTTCTAAAACTATTTTGTTTTGTTAGAAAAACTTTTAGAGAAAACAAGTTTAATATAAAAAGCTTTTTTGCAACAAGCAAAAGTAAAAGCAAAAGCTCGAGAGGTTTAAAAACTATTAATTAACTTCTCTTAAAAACTATTAGTACATATACATGGACATGAGAGGATTAACTTCTGCCCTAGTTTGATTATTAGTAACTTTCTAAGAGAAATAATGGTGAGATCACGAAATTTTTGGATCATAATAAGTAATAGTTTTTGAATATGTAATTAAATTTAAGTTTAATGTTGGCTGAATGATAGAAGTGACTTTTAAGTTATTAATAATATTTCCCAATTATATACTTAATATTACAAGTTTGTCTCTCGTGTTATTGTGTAGTAGGGAACATCTATCTTTTTCGTGTTTTCTTTAAGTATTTTATGCTAAGATTTACACATAATTTTTTAATCAAATATATCTCTACCAAATAGAAGCTATTTTTTTTAATCAAGTGACGGGGGACGAAAGATACCCCGAGTTTCAACTACATATTTATATTAAAATAATAAAAGATTGAAGGTCTAGGTTACTTGTGGAGTCTGAAAAAATATTGTGACCTAACATCTTTTAAACTGCATTTGTCAAGAAACTTGTGACGCAAAATGAGGCGAAATCCAAGACCATGCATTATTGCATGTGCAATAGAAACAAATATATTATCAAAATTGAACTACGAATTTGTTGCATACATGCGTAAAAATCCCGTGTGGAAAAAGGATTAGGCGTGAAAAAAATTTCAAACTTACGTATCAATCTATGAATAATCATAGAAAAACAAAATAATAATAATAATAATAATAATAGACATTTTGAAAATCTTATGAAAAAAATCTGGAGGGAAATGAATAACATGTGCTATCTTAAACATATAATTTGCAAATATGTATTCAATTCGCTAATGTTCAACTAACTACGACGCTTAGTCCAATGAAAACTAAAAGATTGTGTTGTAGACTTGCACCCTCTATAAATATTAGTATATTACCCTTCTTCCTCTCCCTTAGAGATGTTAATAGAGCAAGCAGAGCCAACTCAGCTTGCCTAAGCTTGAGCTCGGCTCTGCCCACCAAGCAATCAAGCTTATGCTAACTTTGGTGTGAGTCAATTCGTCTGAAATTTTTTGGCTAATCTCACCCCATAAATTGCATATGAATAGGGCACGTCGAGTTCACTTACGAGCTGTTCACCCCATTACAGAAATTTAAATTGTCGAACTATGACCAAAATATAATTTGATGGCGCCTGCATTTGCTGCAGAAGTAGCCACCTAACTCTTAGATGGATGCTATTGCACCACCTAGAGGGCTCGCAAACCATATTGTGATTGGGTCACCTAGCGAGCCAACAAGCCTCTTAGTGAGCCAACTCATCTGATTTGCAAGCCAATGAACAACTCGTACAAGTTTTTTGAGCTCGACTCATCTCACGACTCGTCACATGATGAATTGGTCTATCCAAACTCGCTTTTGGTACATCATATTATTATATAAATTAAACAATGCGCCATTACCATTGCTGGAAAAGAAAAACAAGTGCCATAAAAGAGAAGAAAATGCCACATGTATGGCAAAAAATGTTGCATTGTCCACCATGAGAAAAGAAGAGTTAAGATAGAGAATTATTTTAGTTCAAGACAAATTGTTACCACTTGCTACTAGCAACTACCAGGTGACCGACCTAGGGAAGCTATAGGACTCACGTCTGCCGAACTGTCATCTATAAAGACGAGGCCCACATGGTAATTTTCGAGCCCATCATTAATTCGAGGTGGACATGCCCAAGAGGCCCAGATCCGAGGCTCCAGCCCAACTAGTGACGGCTCACGCGCAAAGATCCTGAATTTATTATAGAGATCTTATTTGAATGATTGAGGTGAATTCTATAAAAAGTGTAATTTTGTCTTGTTTTGTCAATATGATGTAAGAACATTAAATGATTTTCATGGCTAGGATTTGATACGTCGGCCGAAGGGATGAGTCCACGTGTAATTTCATCTAAGGGTCAATATTCAGTTTGTAACACTATAAATGCCCCCACCATGTAACAATTAAATGTTAATGCAACTTTAGATACTTCGAGAACTTGTTTTATTCTCTTATATTGATTTGCAATCTTTAATCTGAGTTCATAGCGACTGATTATTATTATACAATCGTATCTCGAATATCTGGTCGGAACCCGAACGGAAACGTCTCGTGTCGTTGGGTTACTCCCACGTCCAATTTTGGAGTGATCTCATCCGTTGATCGAACTTTACGTGTTGGATCTATCTCACGTATACATGAGTGAATCCGACATCCGTTGACAGCATTTTTTTGCGGTCAACAGATTAGCGCCGTCTATGGGTTCCTCACTCATAGAGTACCACCCGTCCGACCCCCCAGACATTGACTCCTCTCCGAATCTAGCTACTGTAACTGCCCTAGATGCCTCAAAATCCATCGAAAATAGCAGACAATGAGAAATTACAGAAATTGATGAAAGATTGGGAAGTCGTTTTTCACAAAGAAAACACATAGGAACAAACGAGACCTAAGAATGCTCGCCGGAGAACAAGGAAACGTCGAAATTTTTTTGAAGGTTAACACACTTGAGAGAATTCGAGTAATTTTCGCAAAGGTAAAACTTCAAAATAGCATAATATTTGGTTTTTATATGAAGAATGAATCAATCCTAGCTGTTGGATCGAGACCCAGTGAATCTGAAGCGTCCAACCCTACGGCAAATCTGAGCCACAAAATTCAAACAATTTATTTTAACAACGTCTCAGATTAATTCGTGAATATCACGTATCCGCCTCAGCGCGTTAGTGCCTATCGTAAAAACGTACAACCATCATTAGCCATCATTACACATTTAACGTGACGATCATACGTGTATTGAAAGTTGTACCGCTTCAGCTATCTCATCTTGGTAACATGCGAAACTATCAAATCATGGCACCACTATCAATGCCAATCAAGGTAAAGTAGCATCGGCAGTTCAACAATTCACTGCCTCAACTCCAAAAATAAATTCAAATATCTTCAAAGTAAAGTAGTCTCGACAGTTCAGCAATTCACTACCTTAGCTCCAAAAATAAATTCAGCTATCTTCAAAGTAAAATAGCATCGGCAGTTCAGCAATTCACTGCCTCAACTCTAAAAATAAATTCAGCTATCTTCAAGGTAAAGTAGCCTCGGCAGTTCAGCAATTCACTGCCTCAACTCCAAAAAAAAAAAAAATTCAGCTATCTTCAAGGTAAAGTAATCTCGACAGTTCAGCAATTCACTCCTTTAGCTCTAAAAAAAAATATTCAGCTATCTTCAAGGTAAAGTAGCCTCGACAGTTCCGAGGTGAGTTAGTTCTAGATAAACTATCAATTCCACACACAATATAAATATCTATGCCTGGACTTAGGGGACTAGTATGATGGATCAGAAATTTTAAAGTTTTCATGTGGTACCCAAGAAGGGTATTTTGTTAACTATTTTTAGAAGTTCACACATAATATAAATAATCATACATGAACTTGGGGGACTATTGTTACGATTTGCTACTAGCATCTGCCACGTGGTTGACCTAGGGAAGCTACAGGACCCACGTCTGTCGAACCATTGTCTATAAAAACGAGGCCCACATGGTAATTTTCGAGGCCCGTCATTAATTCGAGGTGGACATGCCCAAGAGGCTCAAATCCTAGGCTCCAGCCCAACTAGTGACGGCCCACGTGCAAAGATCCTGAATTTATTATAGAGATCTTATTTGAATGATTGACGTGAATTCTATAAAAAGTGTAATTATGTCTTGTTTTGTCAATATGATGTAAGAGCATTAAATGATTTTCATGGCTAGGATTTGATGCGTTGGCCGAAGGGATGAGTCCACCTATAATTTCATCTAAGGGTCAATATTCGGTTTGTAACAATATAAATACTTCCACCATGTAACAATTAAATGTTAATGCAATTTTAGATACTTGGAGCAACTTGTTTTATTCTCTTATATTGATTTGCAATCTTTAATTTGAGTTTAAGTTGTTGGTTATTATTATACTAAAATCCTAGCCTATGTCAGATATGTTTGCAAGCATTTCCTTCGAATGTGGTATGTCTTTTAGAGGTAATCGGTGAAGGGAGTTTTTGACATATAGTGTGTGTAAACGTTTTATTTATATTGTGCACTTTCTCATCTTTCACCTTTTCAATATTTTTTTATTAATGTTTGATATTGTTGGAAGCGAAAATGAATTCGATATCACTTTGATGGAAATTGAGGGTTTATTTTGAGAGGGCGTGAACAATACAAAACAAAAGTTTGCTTTATTTTATTGAATTGATGGGTTCATATAAAAATGTGTAGCATTGCAAGACCTTTTTATAGGGGTTTCAAAGAATTTATTTATCCTAGTTCATGTATCTTTCAATTACTATATGTGCATGTGCGGGTTGACATTTGAATTGTCATTCTAAATATTCTTGTTTCAAACCATCTTCAATTACAATGAAAAGTGTCGAGATAGACAGTGTAAGTTTACTGAACAATGCCAATGCTTAAATATGATGAAAATGAAAAGATATTAAAAGTCCATATTTGTCTATCATTTTTTCAAAACATTGTTTGATACAGTAAAATTATCCACCACACATTCACCCAATAAAATATTCTACACATAAACCAATAAAGTTACTTTAAATTTCAACCACACATTCTCCAAAAAATACTATTAATTACTCTATTTTTCTTCCCAAAATGAGAGATAAATACACCCTAATATTTCAAAATTGAACAAATATAAACATAATTAAAATATTTTGCGATTTTTTTTTTTGTTAAAAGGCGTGTCTTACTGATAACGACAAGTGTATGTAGTGTGACACAAATTTGTAGATTTCCTTTTTTTTTTAAAGCAAGGTTCTAGAAAGCGTAAAATATAGCAATGCAACAAAGTTGAACATCAAGTCTTACGAGTCTAGGCACAAGAAATCGCTTCTTTATTTTAATTATTCTATTAACAATAATTCTTTTTTAATTAATTAATTTAATTTAAAAATATTTAAAAATAAAAGACGAGTCTTTTGCTGTCTAGACCGACTTTAATCATGCCGTTTGCCGTCTAGGCATGCATTATAGGTTGTTAAAATTGGGTCGATCACCTTTTCCATATGCATTCTTCTCGCGTTATAGACTGCTTAAAGGCTACTCTTTTCATCTCAAAATTTGTTCGACTACAAATAACATATTACATGGAAAAAATAGATGGAAATCATAAAAATGTTTTTACCAAAAATTGTCATTCTTACAGAAGTTTTTAAAATTGGACACGTTTCAAATTTACTACTCAATTTTTGATTATTTATATAGCCCTTATTTGGTAGAGACTAATTAAATTTTTAGCAAATCTTGGGGTTAATAACCCAAATGGTCATTGAACTTTACAAAAAGTTTTCACAGGATGAATGAAATTTAAAAATAACCCAAGTCATTACTGAACTTTGCAAAAAGGCTTTCAAAGGGTTATTGAACTTTAAAAATCACTTCATTCATCACTTAACTTTGTAAAAAGTTTCCACATGGTCACTGAACTTTATAAAAGGTTTTCCTGAAAAATCACTAAATTATTGATCTCCTGGGAAACTTTTTGCAAAATTTAGTGATGAATTAGATGGTTTTTAAAGTTCAGTGATCCGTGGATACCTTTTGCAAAGTTCAATGACACTGTGAAAACTTTTTACAAAATTCAGTGATGACTTGGATGATTTTTAAAGTTAAGTGACATGTGAAAACTTTTTGCAAAGTTCAATGACTATTTGGGTTATTACCTGCAGATCTTGATAAAAGTCAATGAAATGTATGGTTGAAAAGTTATGGATCCCATAAAATACATGATTAAAATTAATTATTGACTTTAATTTAAATTGAAATTTTATATCAAACAGAGGTTATACACAATCGGGAATTGGGCTGCCCCGAAGCATCCCCTGGACTCCAGCCCAATTGGATAACCTTTATTTTCGTTCAGTCCGTCTTTAAACTACAAAATGGGCCAAAACGCGAGAAAAAAATCTTCAACGCTCCTCTCCTAGGGTTTACGAGTTCCCTTCTCTATAAATTAGGTTTTAACTTATAACAGCTCATGTTCTTCTAGTCCGCTCGCGATTGAGTTTCAATAGCTTCTCTCTCTCTCTCTTATTATTATTTTTATTTTTTTGTATAACACGAACAAGCAAACGCACGCGTGTGATTGCTAGTTTTCCCATATTGAAGATGATGAAAGGAGTAAAAGGTGATGGTTAATCCCATCTGATCAATTATAATCCTTTTTGCTGTGTTCTTTCTGATTCATACTTTTAACAATTTTATTTTATTTATTTATGATTTATTGGATTCTTTTGTGCATCATCAAGATGATGAAATCAGAAAATCTTAGGACACCTTCTGACACGGTCTGACAATGCTGTGTATGAGAACAAGATTTTATTTCTGATACTTGGTGCTCTTCCTTAACTTTAAACCCTAATCATTTAATTATGTATAATAATTATTTTTTTCTAATTAATTATAGACTGATTAATTTTGTGGTTCTTTTTTTGTGTACATTTGGCTGAGCTAAGGAATTTGTTTGTTTATAGTCAATTTAAGTTAATTAAATATCATAATTAATTTTACACAATTAAAAAGATCTTAATTTATTAACTGTAACTAATGTGATCTAATTTTTGCTGTGTTTGTTCTCAGTTTTGCTTTTATTTAGCAATTGTATCTTGAACCTTTCATTTTTGACAGGACAGGACTTTAGGATATCTATAATTTGTGTAATGTAAAACGTAATATATTCTCAGCATTGCAGACTTCGGGACAATCAGTTTATGTTAAATATATAAAGGTNCAGCATTGCAGACTTCGGGACAATCAGTTTATGTTAAATATATAAAGGTTCAAAATATATTTTTAATGGCCACAGATAGGGCCTTAAAAAATAAGTGAAAATAAATCTCAGTTTGTGGCTTTCCTATGCAATATGCCAACTGTTACGCCCAGACATGGGCCTGGACTTCACGGCAAACTGCCTTTGACGAAATTTGATGTCATTGACAAGAGGCTTCAATTGTGTGGATGACTAATATTCAAAGCTCACGCAACTGCCATTTTTAAACTCTCAAATTACAAATTTTTTTTTTTTAATTTTTTATATCTAGGTATCTCAGCTACGTCAGACTAAATTCTGGATCCTTAGTCGCCGGCCCCTCAGTGACTCGAGGAGGTTAATCACGGGTTATGCCTTTATTGGTTCCAGGTTCCTGTATTGCTTATACTCCTGGTCCCAAGAG
>CAIGRN010001895.1:0-17378 GCA_903798345.1 Fraxinus anomala | reverse complement strand
TTTCTTTCTGCTTCTTCCCTTTTCTGTTGTATGAAACCATTGAAATTTGAACGTTTCGTTTATGTTGTGTATTATTGTGAATTGTACCCACAGTTTGGCATTTATATACGTTAAAGAAAAGAAATTACTGTTCTATTCGGGGATCTTTTAATCTAATCTCTCTGTGTCAAGTCATGTGGAACTTCTATTTTTAAAAGAACATTAAAATGTCCCAAACAACATGAAGGTAATATGTTGGGAAGAAGAAACAAAATTTTAAAAGACGACAAAGCATTGGAATTTACGTAGCAATCGGTTTTTGAATGGTCTCCATTTTTCAGAAGAATGTATTTTGTGTCAATTATTCGTTTCAAGCAAGTTTTGCCGATCAGTCAGAACTTTCTACATGTAGTTTTAAACATCGTTCTAACTGACTAAACAGTTTAGTTTTCAACGAGTTATTGTCAATTGCGAAAATCTTGCCATTACTTGTGAACTAATTATTGGTAAATCCTTAAGGGAAACATCCATGGACCATATGCCATGAGTAGAATAATATATTATCAAATAATCAATGATACAATAGTTTCGGTTTAGTAATTTCGTAAAATTAACTAAAACAATCAAAAGTAAATGAAGAAGAACTCCCTCATTTTTTTAATTCCTTTTGACTTGTTAGAGAAGTGGAATCAAACCCTCTAATCTTGACTTTATTGTCATTTCACTATTGTATTCGGTCACGCCAAGTAGCATGTTCTTTGAGTAGGATTATAGCAGTAAACATGTTTGTTCTCTTCAATTACAGTTGAAGAATGTGATTTTTGCTTTGAGATATTTCAGTGGAACATCAGTGGAGCAAAACTCATTGGAGATGGTTAGAAGATACAGAACTTTACTGCAGGTTCACCAGGCGTAGGTAGATTTTTCTCAAAGCATTGGTTCGTCCCTTAATACTTTTCTTTACTTATGTAAAGATTCTTCCAAAGCACGAACGTCTCTTACCTAAAATGTAACAGTTTTACACGGTAAGAATAATTTAGAATATGTTTGATATGATCAATAATTAAATTAAAGAAAGTTTTGATTAGTTAAATCTATCTCTCCTTCTTTTAATTATTTCAACAATCAAACCAGTTCAAGATTGTAAATATATATTTCTATATATGCTGGTATATGGAAGGTAAATATTGCATCTCGTTTAAGGTATGAAAACCCTAAAATCCGTAGTCAAGAAATCTGTTACTCCTGAGTGATCGGCTTACCTATTTGGACTGCATTAGTTGAACACGTTTCTACACATGTTTTGACATTTAAAAATTATTTTAGTTTAAGCAAGCCAATAAATAAATAATAAGTAAAAATATAAAATATATTTTATTTACAATCTACCCATTTGGCTTCGCTTAATTTCAAATATATCTTTATTTTTAATATCACTTTTGTGAGTGTGTGTAGAGTGTTTGCAAAATAGTATNATAATAAGTAAAAATATAAAATATATTTTATTTACAATCTACCCATTTGGCTTCGCTTAATTTCAAATATATCTTTATTTTTAATATCACTTTTGTGAGTGTGTGTAGAGTGTTTGCAAAATAGTATGTGAACTACTCCCCATCAGTTACTTCTCTTAAGCAACACATAACTCACTCTAAATAAAACCAACCAATATATCACATAGTATATAAGTCAAGTAAAAACTAAACAGATATGCTGCAACATAACATTAATATGAAGTAATATAACATTATTTATACCGATGAACATTCTAGATATGGTTATGTATACCTGATAAAATTCAAGCATAAAGCTCTTGAAAATTTCAAAGAATTTATGTTAGAAGTAGAGAAATAATTATGTAAGCTATTCTTACGCTAAAATCTGATCGAGGTGGAAAATATCTTAAAGGTGAGGTTTTAGATTATCTAAATGTCTTACTATAAAAGAGCATCACCTCTCTGCCACATACATTGCAACGTAATGTAGTATCTGAAATGAAAAATCACATACTATTAGTATGGTGCGATCAATGATGAGCCATGTAAACTTCCCAATATTGTTTTGGGGGTCATGCGCTGAATCTCGTATACTACACACTAAATTGTGTCCATGTAAATAGGTTAAAAAACATTATACAAGTTATGGAAATGCAGAAAATCCAATTTATCTCATATAAAATTTTGGGGCAGTAAATCTTATACAAGCGCACTAAATTAGATATGTCAAAGTTTAAATCCGATAAATGCATACTTGCGGGATAGTCAATAGAGATAATTAAATATCAATTTTATAATCCCATTGAGTAGAAAGTCTTTCTCTCAAGACATGTTATCTTTTTAGAGAGAGACTTCATCTAGAAAAGGACAATGGGAGCAAATTGAACTTGAAGAGATTCATGAATCAACAGATATAATTGACCAAATAGATGATCCTGATTCTAATCCCACACCATTGATGGAGAAACTCTTGATCAGGAAGTAAAGACTCCCGAAGACATGCCGACTCTACATAAGCTAGTAGGATCATTCGAACTTTCAGATTGTCGATTTCACAATTACTAATCAGGAATTACAAATCGAGGCTGACGAACCCACAAATTACGTAAAAGTAAAGTTAAGTGTTGACTCAAAGAAATGGACGGAGGTCATGCAATCCGAGTTAAACTCGATGTATGTAAACATGGATTGGACCTTGGTCGACCCGTCGAAAGGATAAAAACCATAGGCTGTAAATTGGTTTACAAGAAAAAAGTCGAGAATAATGGAAATATCCATATATACGAAGTACGGCTAATAGAAAAATGTTACAAATAAATATAAGGAGTTGACTTTGATGAAACTTTTTCACCTATAATCAAGCTTAATTCTAATTGGATTTTGCTTGCTATAGCCGTATATCATGACTAAGAGATATGACAAATGAATGTCAAAACTGCATTCTTTAACTATTTACAAGAGGAAGTATACATGACACAACTCGAAGATTTTGAATCCAAATATACTAACAAGGTATGCAAGCTTGACCGAGCTATATAAGGATTGAAGCAAGCTTCCAGGAAATGGAATCTTCCCTTTGATGAGACAATAAAAAAGTTTAATTTTATTGAAAACGAAGACGAATCGTCTATTTACAAGAAGACAAGTGAGAGTATTTTCGTATTCCTAATATTATATGTAGATGAAATATTATTAATTGGAAACGACATCCATATGCTTCAATGAGTGAAACTATGGTTGTCAAAGAATTTCTCTATGGAAGATATGAAAATAATAACTTGATCTATATAGATATATCTTGAAGATTGCTTGACTTATCCTAATCTACATAGATAAAATTTTAAGAAAATTTTATATGGAGAAAATGAATTGAAAGTTCATGAATAAATTGATACTAACTCCCAGTTAGATTAGGGTGATAACAAATCTCAATCATGATATGTGCTTATTCTTAATAATGGAACGATTAGTTAGAAAGATTCCAAACAAGAGACAATCGCTAATTCATTAACAGAAGCCTAATATTTTGTTGTCTCAAAATTGGCAAGGGTTGTCTAGATTAAAAAGTTCATTAATGAACTTTGATTAGTTCCTAAAATTGTTGATCTCATACATTTGTATTATAATTACAATGGATCCATCATGCCAACAAAGGAAGTAAGGTCTCATCATCGATCAAAACATGTGCTAATGCGGTATTATCTCATCAAAGAGATCATAGAAAGAATTAATGTAAAGATAGAACGAGTTTCCACATTTGATAATATTACAGATCCACTACAAATAGTTATAGTAGCATAAATATAAGGAATAATTGCAGCAAAAGCCCTAAACCTTTAAAACATTAACAGACTTTCTTCAAACCTTTGATTTGTTGCAGCTGTCATTCCTAACCTTTTTAAACGTTGTAGGTGAGACTTTTTGGATGAGTTCAATCCAAAATACCGTCGTTAACCCAAAAATTGATTTGATCATATTTTAATCAATTCTAAAAGGGTAAAATGGTGACTTCTATCTATTAATCACATTAAATAATTAAATAATTAAAAAAAGAGAAAAGAAATAAAATATACCCCCAACACAAGTGCCCGTCAAAACCACTATCAGCCGGCCAAAGAAATGACGTCCCACCGCTATCGCCGCTATCGTCCCCAAGTTAAACCACCAAATGCTACTGCAATTATCCCTGAAAACGGCAGCTTGCTCGAACACCCTAACTCCTCAAAAACAAAATAGCCAACGGCCGAAAAAGCCAACCGCCACCTCAAAGTGCATATGCATGAATTTCTTGTCCAAATCTTAGTGCCAACATATGTTGACAAGATAATTTGGAGGTGAATAAATGATCATCTCATTTCAACTTTTTCCTGGGCAATAAAGCTGATTTTAAACTAATAGAATTTGGAGGCGAATAAAAAAATTGCTTGATCTGGTTGTCAAGTGCTTGAGATTTTTATTTATATATATCAACTTTGTTTGCAAAATTATTGCTTGAGAAAAGAACGAGAGAATTTTAGGAGGGAGAGGAAAATGTGGTTTTGGTTTGGGGGTGGAGTTGACTTTTCTTTTCTTTTTTTGTTTATTATTTAATTATTTAATGTGATTATTTGATAGTTATCATTTTGTCCTTTTAAAATTGATTAAAATGTGGTCAAAATCAATTTTTTGGTTCAACTGACGGTATTTTGGATGAAAATCTTCCAAAATGGCCCTACCTGCAATGTTTGAAAAAGTTAGAGGTGACGCTTGCAACGAATCAAATGTTTTGGAAAAGTCTACCAGTGTTTTAAAGGCTTGGAGCTTTTGATGCAATTATCCCTAAATATAATCGTTATGTAGATTCTTATAATATTAGATACATAAGTGTCTGGATATACTGCAAGTAGAAGTTTGTAAATGTTATGTCCTAGATACAATGAAACATTGACATATATACTTTAATATGTGATGCATTGTTATTTATAGTAGATATATTATTTAATTGAAAATACTATTCAGATAAATTAAATTAATAGAGTCCGTAAATTGAAGTCTCACTAACTTGTTAATCACAAAGAGTTGTGATTGTAAGATCTAAATTACATATAATTGAATCTTAAATTATTTGTAGTCGTAAGTAATAAAAAGATACATATATTATTACGGATATATCTGAATGTATGGCATTTCTCACTTACGAAATGAGTAGCTGATCTTACAAGTTAAAAAATAATGAAATTTAAATATATGCGTAGATATTTTGTAATAAGAACAAAACATTTGAAACCTGATGTAGAGATTCTGCATAGATAACTATTTGAATATCAATGATTAATCTCTAAAGTTCAGTAGTGGAATTGGTCATTCAACCTAAGATCATTATAGTGCCTTATATGAGGTTAATTATACTTTTGTAATGTTGAATGTTGCTTTACCAAGAGTCGCTAATATGGTATCATTTGAGTAGATCAAGAATCATAAGAAGATTGTGAAGAATTAATAGATGATTTGTCACTCTTAGATAGTAAGATATTATGATCTAAGTTACATTCACATAAGTTGATATAGAAATCTTTGGCCAATGTGAGTTCATTAGTTGGAAAGAGTTTCAACGATTATTAACTTAAGAGTGGAATGAAAGATATAACTGATTGGATGAAATTGAGATTTCTTCATATCTCGTAATTGATCGAATCATATAATAAAGGAATCATAATTTAACAATAAAAGAATAAAATTGATTTTGTCATACCACATGATATTTTTCGTTACATGTGTTGTCATGACACATTGATTTATGTAAATTAGGAATGACAGAGATGAATTACATAATCTAGGTAAATTAATGACAAATTAAATGAATAATTACACTAGCGGTCCCAAACGGTTCTCTTTTTCGAAGACTTTACTTCAACCTTCACTTTATACCATCAACGGTTCCAAATCTTTCATCTTGTTGTAGTGCAAAGACAGATGGAAGAGAACAATAGTTGACCAAGAAAATGTATTTTGATCAAATCTAAAAAGGCAAAATGCTAATTTCCATCCCCTGACTGGCCTTGTCGGTATTAGCTCATTATTTTCATTTTTTTACCACTGTAATCCCTCATTTATTTGACACAACATGAATTAGACTAACCCATTTGCTATCAAAGATTATATAGATGATGCTTGCATCAATGAGCTTCAATACCCCTGCTCGCATGACGTCCTTCATGACGGGATTCAATTTGCGCTGATTTTCTACTGTTGACTTATATTCTTCTTCCATCAAGATTTTGTTCATGCATATTGATGAACTAATCTTTCTAATGTCTGTTATAGACCACCCAACAACTATTTTATGTTCCGCAAAACTCTTAATAGTTTTTGCTCTTCCAACTTGGTCATCTCATTTGCAATTTTCATAGGAAGTGTAGATGACTCTCCTAAGTAAGCATACCTTAGATGTGATAGCAATTGCTTGACCTCAAGATTTGGTGCTTTTTGATCAGAAGGTAGTGGTTTTGTAGGTCCTGCACCAGGTTCCTTAAACTGTCTTTTTTTTTTAGGTAGAGTCGACTCCATAATGTAGGCGATTTGACTTATCTCTTCAACTGTTGATTCTTTATCTTGTGAGTGTACGAGAAGATTTTTCAAATGATCTTGAGGGTGCTCAAGAATGAAAGTCTCATCCACAACCAAAACTACCATATCAATCTGATTTCGTAGGATACTTGATAGCACTGAAGACGTTAAATTTTACCTACTCATCATTCAATTGCAGCATCAATTGTCCCTTCTGAACATCTATTAAGGCCCGACATGTTGCAAGAAATGGTTTCTTCAATATCGGTGACACGTCATTGACCTCCTCAACTATGTTCAAAATGATGAAATCTGCAAGATAGATAAATTTAGGGTAATTGGAACATAACGTCCCCACCTTTTACTACTAAAGTGAAAAACGTCATTACCTTTCATTTTTTGGCATTTTCACCCTTATTTTCACATTTCATTACGCAAAAGGTCATTTTCATCTATTTTCCCAATTAAAAATTGTAAAATGACGGATATACCATTTTCTTTAAATAAAATAAAAAGAAAAAAAATTTAATTGTAACCATAGTCCCATTTTTTTTAAAGCGCAAATAAGTCACAAATAAATTATTAAAAGGGTAAATAACACATAATGTTCCTACCTTTCACTATTATTGCGAAAAACGTCCCTACTTTTTTTTTTGACATTTACACCCTTAGTTACACATCTGATTGCACAAACCATCATTTCTATCTATTTTCCTCCAATTTCACAATAAAAAGTTGTGAAATGATGAATATACCCTCTTATTTAAATAAAAAGCTAAAGAATTTATTACAATTATAGTCCCAATTTTTTTAAAAAGTGCAAACGAATCTCAAATAAATTAGTAAAAAAATTATAAATTAATTATATATATATTTTTAAAAAGTACAAACGAGTCACAAATAAATTATTATAAAATTAAAATTAATTTTTTTAAAAAAACGCAAACGGGTCCCAAATAAATTACTAAAAATTAAAATTTAATTTAAAAAAAAAAATGTAAACGAGTTCCAATTAAATTTATTAAAAAATTAAAAAAGAATTAAAAAGTGCAAACGAGTTTCAAATAAATTATTAAAAAAAATTTATTCTCTTTAATTTTCTTTTTCTTTTTTAAATATGGGGTATATTCATCATTTCATGATTTTTTATTGAGAAATTCGGATGAAAATTGATAGAAATGATGATTTGCGCATTTAAAGGGGTAATTAAGTGTGAAAATACTAAAATTAGAAAGAATGGTAGGCATGTTTTCCGCTACAATAGTGAAAGATATGTACATTATATGTTAATTACCATTTTAATATTTTATTTGTGACTCATTTGCATTTTTATAAAAAAAAATTGGGATTATGGCATCAATTAAGTTTTTTCTTTTTCTTTTTGTTTTATTTAAAGAGAAAGCTATATTCGTTATTTCACAATTTTTAATTGAGAAAATAGATGAAATTGACCTTTTGCATAATGAAATGTGAAAATAAATGCGAAAATGCCAAAAAATGAAAGATAAGGATGTTTTCTACAATAACAATGAAAGATAGGGACATTATGTGATAATTACACATAAATTTATCTACCTTCACCCTTATGTCTTCAATAATTCCCTTGGGATTTTAAGGACATGTCTGCTAGTTGCAAAGAGATCGATGTTGCCTTTGTTTCTCCCAAGTTTAGTTTCCTGAAATTGGAGTAAGGTATAAGGTTAAGGCTATCACCTAAATCACAAATAATCTCATCAAATTTCATGTTACCAATAGTACAAGGGATAGTGAAATTCCCTGGATCTTTTAGTTTAAGTGACAGCTTATTTTGTAGAATGGCACTACATTCTTCGTTCGACATAACTGTCCCCAAATCCTCCAACTTCTTATTGTTTGTGAGTATCTCCTTCATGAATTTTGCGTAGCTCGTCATTTGTGCAAGTGCATCCACAAATGGTATATTGATATGCGGCTTTTTGAATACCTCAAGGAATTTCGATGGAGGAGTGCACTGCACTCTTCAGTTAGCATTACGGTCTCATAATCCTCCAGCTTCCTCTTGTTAGTGAGAACTTCCTTCATGAATTTTGCGTAGCTGGGCATTTGTACAAGTGTATCCACAAATTTTATATTGATTTGTAGCTTTTTGAATACCTCAAAGAACTTCGAGAACTGCTTGTCTAGCTTGTGTTTATGTTGCCTATGTCGAAATGAGAGTGGTTGGACAATTTCTTCGACAATAGTGGTTACCTTAATCTTTTGATCCTCTAATGCTTTTTTTTTGTTCTTTGTTTTGCTCAGATTCCTCCAAGTGCTCCTCAACTATGGCAGGTACCTTCTCTTATGTAACAACTGGACTCTTTATAGATATCTAAAGTAGCTGTACCCCACTGCGAGTAGTTATAGCCTTGTAGTGTTCCTTAGGATTTATTTCAATGTCATTAGGCAATGCTCCTAGTAGTCTATTTGAAAGTGCCTTCGCAATCCGTCCCATCTGATTTTCCAAATTTTTTAAGGCAGCTCCCTAAACTTGTAAGCTCTTATCCATTTTTTTGAATGTGTTGAGTAGATATTTTCTCCAACTTAGTTACAAGATCTTCTAAAGACTTCTTATTTCGTTGAAAACCTGGCGGTGCAATCTGCTGTAGTGCGATCTAAGCCCCTTTGTTATTACTCTACCGAAAACTTGGGTAATTTCTCCGGTCTGGGTAATAGGTGTTAGTATTTGGATTGTCTTGTTGTCTTTGAAAATTTTGAGTGCAGTTCACATCTTCCACATTCTGAACAAAAGGAGACCTTATATTACAATCAACACTCTCGTGGTTCCCTCCAAAATGTTTGTATTTCGGTCCCACCATCTGGGCTACGTTTATCTGATCTACCTTTTGTGTCATAATGCCAACTGTGCTGAAATTGTTGTTAAAGAATCAACTTTAAATACCCCGAACAACTTTCTTTCCACTCATCCTTTCAGTAGACCAAAGTGTACCGGTGAATGCCAAATTTTCCATGATTTGGTAAACTTGATCCACAGTTCTTTTAGAGATAGAAGCATCGCACGTAGAGTCTAAATTAGCCCTGCTTATCAGATTTAGACCATTGTAGAAGTATTATACCTGAAGCCACTTCTATAATTCGTATTGTGGGCATTGGCGAAGTAAACCCTGTATCCTTTCCAAGCCTCTGAATAGCATTTTGAGTCTAGTTGTTGGAGGACATTCACAAGTTGCAACAGATTAACTCTAGATGGGGCATCCTCCAAATTATCATCACTGCCTTCCAGCCTTAAGGCATTCAATTTCTCCCTCTTTGGACAGTCATTTGCACGATGGGGATCATTGCAAATGAAGCAGCCACTGAAACTCTTTGACTTGAGTTGGGACTGATCACCATCTTTCGATTTAGGGCCTTCGAAATTTTTCTTCTTATCCACTTCCTTCCAATCTTTCGATATGCTCGCCTTCTTCTCATTGCTCTTCCTTTGAACAGGAAAGTTACTACCCATCTTGTAGTCAACAAGACAATCCGTTGCAGCCATTGCCGAAGGAATGTCCTTTACTCCTTGCCACTGCAATTCTGCCTGCGCCCAACTTTGTAATCCAGACATAAAGTTAAAAATCTTATCCTCATCGGACATATTTTGAATATCCAGCATGAGACTACCGAATTCCTTCACGTATTCCTGAATACTACTCGACTACCTTAACTTTTTGAGATATTCCCTTGCAACCCAAACCATATTAGAAGGCAGTAACTGGTCCTTCAATTCCTTCTGCAACATTTCCCAAGTAACAACCAGTAAACGGCATGTAGCTTCGTCATCCTTCACCCGAGTTCGCCACCACAACTTTGCATTGCCCGAAAGATACATTGAAGTGATATTTACCCATTCATCATCTGGAATACGAGCAACTTTGAAGTACCGCTCCATATCCCAGAGGAAGTTCTCCAACTCTTTGGCATCATGAGCACATTGAACTGCTTTGATTCAGGAACACGAATTTTTGAAGCACCCACTGCATCCCGCACAATAGTACTATTTAGGGCCAATTTTAACAAGGAAATTTCACTATCAAGGGAATCAAACAAAGCTTTTGTGTTATCAGCAAGATCATAGATCTTTCATGAACGATGATTATCTTTCGTCTACCTCGCTGGCATACTTTTCAAACTGAGCCCTCAATTTTGTGTGCACATCAGTATGTGCATGGATTTGTACAGCCAAACTGACTGCACTGTCGATCATAGGAGCACAACAAAATCCACCAACGCAACAACCTGATCCTCAAGGTTCTGACTAGCAGCCATACCTACAAACGAAACTCAGCAACTGCAAAATGGGAGCTCTAATACCAATTATCACAGGGGTGAATTCTTGGTAAAATACTTAACCAAATTTTCACTTATGATTGCACTGAGGTTCCACTCAGTTAACCTACGAATTTGCACAATGCACACAAAGAAAGATAAAGACAGCAATGTAAAGGAACACAGAATTTACGGGTAAACACCGAACTTGTTTATTACTTCACAATAATATAAAAATACAAAGAAATACTGAAAGAACACTACAACTCTTTGTCTCATCAGTCCAAACCTTTAAATATATAAAGTCAAAATTCGCGTGCAATTAACACCATTAACTTCCAAATGGATAAACCAACCAACTAGGACTAAAACTGCCAGAAAACTGTTTCCCACAACATTTCCCAGCAGTTGTCGATACTTTCCACCTGTATGGACCACGAAAACTGCCCAACACATTTGTCAAACATGTACTTAATTTGGACATCCGAATTTGTAGACTAGAGAACACCAACAGCAAGCTAAATCCGTCCATGTCTTGCCAATTTCTACCAATCCGCAACACTTTGATACCAGCCAAATTAAAGCACCACACTCACAAATTGAAACCCACATTTTCCTTGCTATGAAATCCGAAGTGTGCACCATCAGTACACCTATCTGCAAAATTCTGACATAAGGACAAGGCGCGCCCATGCCATTGCGCATGTCAACCTTTAAAAGGCTGAAACCAGTCCATATCACTTGTGACGTCCCGATAAACCAATCTTTGAGCATCTTGATCGAGTCGGAATTGTATAGCTATTCAATGAAGATTAAAAGGTTCTTCGCAATCCATCCCAACAAGTTTACACGCCCTTAAATATTTAGCCAATGATTCTAATTCAGAATCATCTTACCAAACAACCCACTCTTCCTTTTGTATTTAAAGTTAGGAATTTACCAATTACCCACATCCAATGCATATGGTCGCCACCAAAATAGTCTTCCCGGCCAGGCTTACGCATTTTCAACGAGACAGTCGAAGCTCACAAGAATTCATGAAATCAGGCTTCGGGTACATGGCAACAGCCTCTCCCAATCCCAATCTTGAACTAACACAATGGGGACCAAAGGGTAAGGGCTAAAACGCTATCATAATCCTACAACGACCGTTAAGAATTAGTGTTCTAAAGAACAAATATTCTGCGTACGTTATGGGATAGACTTTAAATAACTTGCTTGGTCAAACTAGAATTGACTAGAAAATGTATGTAACATCAACATATTAGTAAGAAAACAACGGAAAAAGAAAATTAACCATCAAAGGTGAATACCCAATGTTAACATTTACTTAAATGCTAATGACAAAAGGAGATAAATGATATACAAGCGTAAAGATTTACAATTAATCAAAACAGATTTTGAAATTGAGTTATTGCCTATGGATGGATGCAAGAAGAAACGGTGATTAAAAACAAAATCCATTTGTTGAGAAATAGACACATTTACAAAGCTTGGTATATGAATCCACAAAGACGATCCAATTAATCAAAATACACAATTACAATCACATCCATACAATTTTGTACTTGTCGACAAATATAATATGTTTTGCCATTCTAAGTGGTTATTCTATTGCTTCCCTAAAGTAAAGAAATTTCTATCACAGCTGCAATCTAGTGTAGGATAACACCCTTTGGTAAAAGAAATTTCTATCACAGCCGCAATCTCGTACAAGATACAAACACAAGTACTAGACATCCATCTAAGATATACTTCACTAATCCAACACCCATTCCTTTGTCCAAGAAGCAATTCTCAGAAATGAGAAACAATAGATATTTCCCCACTCACATTCTAACTAGTTTATCAATTTCAACAACAGACATATTTAAGGTTCTACAGCTGGAGAAGGCAGGTTATGGTAGTTGCAAACATGTTTATAAAGTAGTGGAGCTCTATTTTGTAAAAGACTACGTTTTCATTATTCTCCATTTAGAGTGCCATCATTTTTCACTCTCCCTTAAGGTTTTTCTAGTTGCAAGAAGAAAGGGATAAACTTCAGCAATTATATTCTACACAAAAATATAACAGGTCCAACAACACTAATACACTGCCACTCAATACGCTCTAGAACTTGTTTCGATAACAAAGCTGAACTGGAACTCTCCTCAAGATTCCTAATCAGCTATGATGCACGGACACTCCTACTAATGGTGCGTGTACATGTCCAACACGTGTCACATTGTGTCCGTCACCGACACTCCACGACATATACTATGCCCTTGTTTGGTCCGGATTAAAATCCGATTTTAATCCAAGTCAAAGTCAAACAATCAACATTAACATCTTTTATGGATCCCACAACTTTTCAACTATACATTTTAAAAATTTTTATCACAATCTACTAAAAATCTAATTTTAATCTCCACCAAACACCCTCTATATGTGTTATTCTTTTTCCGGCAATTTAATATCTAGTTTAACTAGATGTTATTTTAATATGACAAATAGCTACTCAACTAATTTAAAAGTCAAAATTAAGAATAGATTTGATTTATTAGAAGATGAAAAAGAGTAAACAATAATATAGAATATATAAACCTACAATTTTAAAGGATTTAAATTAACATGTCTCCAATGTGTCCATGTCTTACAGTTTTGAAAATTCACATGTCGAAATATCCACGTCCATGTCCGTGCAGCATACCTCATCGGAAACAACAAAGACATATATGCACTCCAAATCAGCATATTATCAACTCAGACATTTTTAAAGTTAATCGGTACATTAACAAGTCCAGTGAAAGAAATAATATCTAACAATAGCAACATAGGGTTCTCTGCTGAAATAACATCTAGGTAACAAAATCAAGTACAATTAATATTTACAATATGAACACAAACAAAAAATTTATCAAACCAAAGTTTAAACAAAGAATTCTTGTGCCCTAACCTGAAAAGATAATAAAAAAATCCAAACTTCAGGGGTGCTTTGTAACTCTCATTATAATTCTTGTCACCAACTCCCCCACCAAAGTCACATTCTTCATGTCATCTAACTTTGATCTCTTAAAACAATTTCCCAACTTCCTCCACCTCCCATGACCATTACAACTTCATCCACCTCCCATGACCATTACTCCACAGGCACAACACAAAAACTGCCACTCCTCACCATCCTCTCAATCTCCACATGTACTCAGCCAGAAAAAAGGCCAGTTCCAAGTACCTGCCAAACACAAAATAAAAGATCCCATCAAAGCATGGAAGATTATGGGAACTCCCCTGCTCACTAGTGGCAGGGAATCCACTAGCTCCACCCTGTAACATCACTCACACCCATGTCATTCAACGCCATGAAAGCATGACTTGGCCCCGCCAAATACCGGTTTGAAATGTAGTTTAAGCCCTGGCATCTTTCAAAGAAGAAGGTAAAAGAGGATATGGAGAGGGTCCACGCATTTGTAGACTATTGAGTCAGAGAGTGTGGTTGAACTAATCAGAGGGAGGTGTAGCAGCAGTGGGTGACATCACAGGTGGATCTGGGGAGCTGGGTGTAGGGGCAGTGGGTGAAGTCAAACTATTGAATAACTACAAAATTCTGATTAGTTACAATGTCTAAAATGTTAGTGCAATCTTTGAAATAGTGTATGAATGTTTCCAGAAAGCAGGGAAAAGAAAATATTGACGAAATAAATTGGATGCAAGATTTTGTGGTTTAGAGGTGTGTTTAAAAGTAACACTTCGTTAAAGGTTTTAGTTTCCCTCACTCAAAAGTGTTTGCTAACAGGTTGGCATTGTAGAACAACCCCAGGAAACAACAAAACTATCTGAATTCTTCAATTAGTAATACTCGAGAATTTCTTTAGAACGCTCTTCTTATGAAACTGTGATTTAGACTGGTAAAGGAAATCAACTTGCAATTTTAAGATGAGGTGAGAGCATGTAACTGTTTGAAAAGAGAAATTGTATTTAACAGTCCCCTAACACACTGCCGGATAGAATTAAAAATGTTTGCATATAATCATTTAAAATAGTTTAGAAGTTACAACACTTGTAAATAAATATATTTAAGTCTATATAACAATATACCCAACATAACATAGATGGGCAATTTTCCTTTTCCCTATACATTATGCGTTCAGCCATAAACAATTAAACATAACAAAAAGCAACAATTTTCTCTTCTGATCAACAACAATGACAAATCTATTTATGAGGTGATTGATGACATATCTTCTAAATATGTTAAGCAACAATGTGAAAGAGGGTAACATTTCATTCCTATTTAGGATCTGTCCTCTGATCAGATTCAACCACACACTTTCTAATTCAGAAACTTCTACGATGAATCAAAATCGGTCAAGACACATTCATGAAGGATGATGAATTGTTTACAAAGCATTGTTGGGAGCACTAAAATTATCGACTCCCCTCCATCAATAGAATCACAATTGACCACAGTAACATCTGCAACTGCAACAAAGAAATACATGTTTCGAAAGACAAATAGAATAGGTCTAATGAAATGCAAAGGGGAAGGGAAGGACTAAGATTTTGCCTAATGTAGTAATGATATACTTCTTGTACAATGAGGAAAATTTTCTATCACAGCCATAGTCCTCATAGAAAATACTGTCAACCATAGGACAAAGACATCATTTTTTAAATGGAATACAATTTCTAGAAATTAATGATTCATGACTCCAACTCGTCATAAATCAACAAACCAAGGTTCTAAACTCGATAAGAAAAGTTAAACTAATCCATCATCAGTTCAAATAAACTTCCATTCAAATTTCCAAGCAACAATTCTTAGGCATGACAAACAACGGACATTTCCTCACTCATACATCTAGTTTATCCAATTTAAACAATAGCCTACCAGAAGGGCAAGAATGATATTATCACAAACAGGTTTATAAAGTCATTGAGCTTTATATTCTCAAATATTACATTATTTATAGTTCTCCAGTAAATGAACAACCATTTCACATCGTTCTTTTTCATGTTTCAGCACCTTTATTCCATTCCTTTTCTTGGTCACAAGGTCATTTTTGTTCCAAGAAGAAGTAATATACCTTTATATTTTCCACAAAAATGTAAAACCTTCTATAAAATGCAAAATGCTATTGTATAAGCTCCAAATCTTGTTGAAATGATAAAACTGAGCTGGAATTTTCCTCGAGATTTCTTGTCGAGAACACGTATACACATTCTAAATCACCATACAATCAGCTCTGACATTTTTACAAGTTAACCAGTAAATTAACAAGTCCAGCCCAATGATTAGTATCAAACACAACCAATATATTCTCTGCTGCTATTACATCTAATTAACAAAATGCAAAAAATTCCCGAACTTAATTTCAATGATTCGATTTCAAATTAATTTTTAGGCAAGTACAAATAACATTCACAGCATCAACTCATTACAATGAACAAATTTTTCAAACCATTAGTTCAAAAGTTAAAAACAGAATTCTTCTAATCCCAACCTGTAAAGATAACCCAAAATCCAAGCTTCAGGAATGATTCATAACTCTCATTATAATTCTCGTCATCATCTCCCCTGCCAAAGTCACATTCTTGACATTAAGAAACTTGGATCTCTTAAACAATTTTACCACTTCATCCACCTCCCGTGCCCCGCACTCCTCCAGAGCCACCACACAAACACCCCCACTCCTCACCGTCCTCTCCATCTCCCCCACGTACCGATCCGGAAACAACGCCCGATCCAAGTACCCGCTGAACCCGAAATCAAAACTCCCATCAAAAAACGGCAGATTATGCGGATCCGCCCGGCTCACTAGAGGCGGAGAATCCACTAACTCCACGCCCGTAACATCACTCACACCCATATCATTCAGCGCCATGACAGCCTGGCCCGGCCCAGCAGACACGATCAAAACCCGGGAATGGTTTGAAATGTGGCTTTGAACCTGGAGTGTCTTGAAGAGGGTGGTATAGGAGGACACGGCGTGGACCCAGGCATTTGTAGACCAGATACGGCGGTTGCGCTTGTCAAGGGAGGTGTAGGAGCGGTGAGTGAAGTCACAGGTGGATCTGGGGAACCGGGTGTGGGGCTTCGGGTTTGGGTCGGATTGATCCACGCAGGTTTCAGGGGTCTGAAGGTAAAGAAGTAAAAGGGTCAATGTAGCAATGGTTATGGCGGCAAATGACAGCTTGTTGAGGAAGATCTGTATGTGCCTCTCCATTGGTTGATGATTTGATGATCTCAAGAAGAGGAGGAAGATATGAATTGGGAAGCTGGAGACGGTGGCGTATTGCCATGACAAACATAAGGGTAAGGAAAGAGAACGAACAGTAGAGAAACATGAATCTATTAAGGTTTTGTTTCGTGGCAGTTTTTCGGAAAAATATTATTTTAAATAGTGAATTTTTGGAGAGTCTGTGATGATATAAAATTGAGCATTTTTCTTATCTTACCCCATTCCCATACCCGATTAAAGCAGGACGGGGCGGGACACTTTTGTTGCCCCATTTATTTTCTCTTTTATTTTTTATCTCTTTAGTTAGTAAATATTATTACTTTTTTATTAATTTGTTAAAAATAACTTATGT
>CAIGRN010001892.1:0-15345 GCA_903798345.1 Fraxinus anomala | reverse complement strand
AGAGGTTGCGAACTTCCTTTTACAAATTATTTGTTATACATTTTTAGTTTTCGATGCATGCATTATTATTTATTGAATCAAAATGCGGACACGAACGGACACCGTATCCACGACGGAGATTTTTTTTTTCTTTCTTTCTTTCTTTTTTTATTGCTAGTGTGGGAACACCACACTCCGCACCATACAGAGAATTTTTTTTCGTAGTGTTAAAATTGAGAGGAGAAAACTCCGTAGTATGAAAAAAAAAAAATTTCCACAATTGTTGACTAGAAACAAGCCTATAAATTAAAATGGTCTTTGAATATATTATGTGGTGCTGATTTAAATCAGTTTCTTTTATACAAATGTGTGTATGAAAATTTTGTTCTACAATTTTTCATCTAATCTTAGCATTCAAGATGCTAATATTACCTTAAAAATAACACAACACGTGCAATACATGGGGTAAAAACTAGTATTAATATAAAAAGAAACAAGGCACTTGTTAGTGTAGTGGCGCGTCCTACAAAATGTGATTAATAAGTTGTGGATTCGTTAGATGCACAATGGGCGAAAATCAAAACCCTTCTTTCGTTCCCTTGGAAAATTGGTGCTGCCGGTTTCGATTCTGCTGTTGATTGCTTCTGTCAAAGAAGAATTCGTGTTCACTCTCGATGTGTGTAATTTTGTGGGTAAAGAATGGCAGAATCAGTAATGAAAATTTCATCGGTAGCGGTCGCTAATGCTTCTTCACTCTGCAATTTCAGTGGTTCATCGAGGAGATCGTTGCCGCCTTGCTATTTCACCAGTGGCGGACCCAGCCCAAAAGTTCAGCCCGGGTGAACGTTGATCATTGACCGTCAACAATCAACGATCGTAAAAATGAGATCGTTTATTAATATTTAATTAAATAATATTGAAAATAAGACTAAGCTTAAATTTTTTTACTTACAAGTAAGTTTATTTAAGTAATAAAGTAATTTTAAAATAAATATTTTTTATAGACCAGTTGTCGTATCTTAATACTCGTTTGGATTAATGAAAATCTTTAACTTCTCCCTTTGAAAATCATGAAGAAGACAAGAAAATAAAATAAAAGTTTAACAATATATTTTGCATGGAATGTGAATTAAACATGTGACATTTCTGACTTGTTACAAGAATAATACAAAGATTATTAGATTAATCATTAACTTATTCAAATATGAATTTCTCGAGAAAAATACGGTGCCATTTTTCCTCTCTTATTTTTCGCTACCCAAATTGTTAATATTTCTTAATCAATCCCAACATTCCTTTGTAACCCCATTTTAAGTCATTATGAGTGCAATTTCATATTTAAAAAAGGCACAACTATCTCAGTCCAAAATAAATGGGCCAAAATTGAAAAAAAAAAAAAAACCAAAAAAGGCCCACCTTACCTGAAACAATGTCTTCTTCTTCCCATGTCTTCTCTTTTCTCTCTGCAACAGGGACTGCACAATCACCCAGCGGCGCTGGGGGTATTGAAGACTCCGGCGGATCCAGCACTGGCGGCCGTCCCTCCTATGTTTCACTGAACGACGTTGGAAGAGTTGTACAGTACAAAGAATTCAAGCCCTAACTTTTTCAATTTCTGATTTCTTTGGAAGCATGAGACTTACCTCAACCCCAAAGCTGTTGAATTCACAACGCAAGTAGAGCAAAAGAAGTTTAGTTATTTTCGCCATTGCTGCCGAGGGTATATTACTCTTTCATTTCTCTTAGTATACATAAATGTGTATTATATTATTATATTTGTGCTTTTTGTATCTCTATTGTTCATTCAAATGAATTCTGTTTAATGGGCTACTCTTAAGTATGTTTGATGGAAGTTGAATTGTTCGATTTCTGTTTTATTTTCTTGTGTTGTCTAAGTTTACATTTGTTATTTTAAAGTTGTCTGTGTTATGATTCTTGTAGTACAATATTACCCGTTGAAGAAGGTGCATACAGTTTGAAGGTTGTATAATTTAAATATTAATTTGCTTTAGCAAATCCTAGTATCAAGTTATTTAATACAATTTTTAATGATATTTGTTGGGCAGTGGATCCCCGAATTTCTGCATTTTGCTCCCGGAATACCACTTGTTGTAGTCGGCACCAAACTATTTTTTTTTTTTGGTTATCTGGGAAAAATAAGTGTGTTAAAAATTGCCTCATATTTATCTTATAAATTCGGCCTTTTGCAAATTTGATTATACCCTCTAACTCAAAATGTCTGCGTCTACCACTAGTTGAATGTACATATAAAAATTGTGTTTGACTAGCTCACAATCAAACATAATCATTTTGTGACAAGTACATAAGTAGTTTTTGAACAACATGTGTTCAAAGGCTTGAAGACAACTTTGTCAAAACTTTTAATTATTTATAAATTGGTCAAACTCTGTGTATTCATTCATTTTGTAGAATTTATAAATTTTACATAATTTTTAGTTAACACATTTTTCGAAACCCACTAGTTACGATCAATTATCAACATTGACAAACATGAGCAGAGCACCTTTGACCTTATTTATATTTTTCCTACAAAGTGTAACGATATCTAGGCCATTCATTTGAGCAAATGCCTTTGCATGTTAATGGTTACATGTAATACATAGGTAGATGGAAAGGTGGCGAGGAGTTTATTCATAACATGAAGTATATAATTATTTGAAATGCACGGAATAATTCATTCTAAATTAAGGGATAATAGATTTTTAAGTTCAGATATGATTTTAATGGAGAATCTGGTGGTACTGATCGAAATTTGATGGTTAGCCAATAAATTTGTATAGCATCCTCGTCCAAGCAAGCAAAAAATAAAAAATAAATATGTATCATATATACATATATATTTATAGTTTATGTAGAGTATTGCAATGACTATTGCAATATACTTACAATTGCTTAGTTATCATCCAACATAAACTATATAATCTCGTTAAATATTACGTATTTTTGCGATTTTCTAACCATCGTTCATTTCCTTAAATGACCATTCTTGCTTTGAAACTAAACTCTCGTATCTTACACAAGTAAAAAGAGAAAAAGCTCTTTTATTTGCAACTTTACGTCAAATTCACAATAAAGAAACCTAAAATGTACTTTTCCTAAAAAAATTCCACCCCATAAAAGTCATATTTTTCTTGCATAGGCCAAATTATAGACATATTTAGCATTGCAATTTGGTCCTTGCTGATTCACACGAAATTTCACGTGTCTCATGTTACTCGGATAATATCGTAAGTTAGTGATGTTTTCGGCTATTGGACTTTTGCCATCTAAGGTGCAACATTCGTGCTACTTTGCTTAGCAACACGAAAATCGCTTTTGTTCTCCCACAACCTCGTTTTAGGTTCCTTCCATTTCGCTTGCCGCTACTTTGAAAATCGCTTTTGCTTTCTTTTACTTTGGCTACTAAGATATTTTATTTCGTCAAATTGTCTCTTGCCTATCCATGTATTCAGCAGCAGTTCTAAAGGTTGCCCTATTTAGGAATCTTTGGATCTGTACTTATACATACAATTGCTAGACGACCCTTCAACAAAGCTTCAAATTCATGGATGGAGTGTTGTAAAAATTTCAAAGAGAGGAGAGATGTTTTCATTATAATATTAGCTATATTTTATGGATTAATTTCATATCTTTCTTAATAAGGATATTTTAAGTATATTAATTCCATTTCAGATGCTATGTGATTCAAAAATTGGATAAGGGATGGATGTGATACTCCAAAGTAGAAATCGAAAGAGTTAAAGATATTTTTGAAAGTCGAAAGGATGTCTTTGATATTATCACAAAACTAAATGGGGTATATGATATTGTGGCAATTTCAAAACATAAAAAGAAAAAGTAAAAAAGGTGAACAAATGTGTACCCAAATTCGATAGAGACTAGGATTAGAAGTACAACAGAGCATACACCAGTCCTACTATCCATACACCAAATACTATTGGCATTAAACAAGAAAATTTGGGCTACATAACAATATTTCTTCTCAAACACACAACACACGCAAAACTCCCTCTCAATACACGAATCTCTATCGCTAATCTCCGCTATCTGTATAAGCGCACAAGAAATCGATTCTTTGCCACTTAGCGTAGAAAAGAGACCAAGATTTATGAAATACAGGACAGTTGGCGTTCTTATTCTCTCTCATTCTCCATAAATTTCGACAAACAACTCATTCATAGGCGGCGAGGTCGAGGGCGAGAACTGGGGTTTTTTTTTTTGGTGTGCGGAAAACTGGAAGGGTATTGTTTTAATATTTAATGCTATTCTGAAAATTCGGGGTCAGTCTGTTTTTTAATTGTTAAGATATACTGGACTGTTTCCGAGTTTTTGGTAATTTTCTGTGTTACTAACTGTTTGAACGTGAGGATTTTTCTGGGATTTTGGAATATTTTGTTGTTATCGGATGGTTTGGGTCTAGGATTTGATTACCTCTCCGTTTTTATATATGGACACGAGCGTTTATTGAAGGATTGCGTTGTCTTGGGAAGATTTATGCATGGAGTAGGGTAATTTACGGCTTTCTGTTGAAATTTTTCGATAGTGTGACTCAATACTGTTCTTGGTGCGTGTTTTCTTGGTCAGTGAGGCCGTGAGAAGCCCTTGTTGATATTGTTTCCGGGAATTGAAAACTGCAGAAGTTTTGTTTTGTCAGTATATATAAATTGTATTCAGAGAGTGAGAAAAAGAAACAAAGCACCAGTTTCCCTGTATGTATAGAACAAGTCAGATTATTTTATTCGTACGTGGGCTTTTTTGGAGGAATTTATTTGGGGGTTCTATGGATATGGTTAATGCAACACTAGCCACTGAGTTTTGAAACAGCGCAGTAAGGGCTTTGACCTAAAGGATAAAGGGATTAGTGCATAGGAAATTTCAGATTAGGATGAAATTTTGGATTGACTTTTTGAAAAAAAGCATTCAATTTTGTCTGGGAGGGGAGACTTGGCGGTTATCAATAGGCACAGTGCTGTGGATACACAATCATTAAGAAGAAGAAGACAAGTAGATACCCGATCATTAAGTAGAAGAAGACAAGTGATTATCTTTCCCATTATGCTTTGCATACTATAATGTTTGGCATTAGTTATGGAAAGAAGTGAACCCACATTAGTACCAGAATGGCTGAAAAACAGTGGAAGTCTGGTGGGTGGTGGCACTGCATCACATTCAGGTAAACATTATCATCTTTTTGAAACAAACATCTTATATTGGATATATCCTAGTTCGTAGACTTGAACTATTTTTAACGTGTTTTTGTTGTTTTAGATGATCATTCTGCTCCAAAACTAGCAAGAATTAAGTCATTTGTGGCGAGCAATGGTCATGATTTAGGGCGACCATCTGGTGCGGACAGAACTACATCATCTTTCCGTTGGAGTTCCAGTAGTAATGGTTCTGGTCACTTGAGGTCCTATAGTAGTTTCGCTAGGAATCACCGCGATAGCGAATGGGAGGACACGTATGGTTCTCGTGATAAAGAAAAGTCAGTTTTGGGGGACCGTAAACACCAGTACATTTCAGATCCATTGGGGGGCAACATTTTGTCTAGTAAATTTGAGCAGTACAGTTTGAGGCACTCACAGTCGATTTCCGGGAAACTTGGTGAGTCACGGCCAAAGAAAGTTGTGACTGATTTGAGCAATAACTGTGGAAACAACAGCAATGGTCTGCTTACTAAGGGCAGTCCTATTAGCAGTGTCAACAAAGACTCTTTTGAGAGAGATTTTCCATCCTTGGGTGCGGAAGAACGCCTGGCCACTCCAGAGGTTGGAAGGATTCCGTCTCCTGGCTTGAGTACTACTATTCGGAACTTACCCATTGGTACCTCAGCCATGATAGGTGGAGAAAAATGGACGTCGGCTTTGGCGGAAGTACCCATTTTAACTGGAAGACTAGCTACCCCTTCAAGTTCTGCCCCTATGACTTCGGGCTCGACCACTGGTCTTAATATGGCCGCAACTGTGGCTCAGGGTCCTGCTCGTGCTCAGGCTATGCCTCAGGTAGGTTCAGTTTTTCCTTTTCGGGTGATAATATTGAAAGCGGTGCTAACGGTTCTTTTTTGTTTTCTTGTAGTTGTCTGCTGGAACTCAGAGACTTGAAGAACTGGCGATAAAACAATCTAGGCAATTGATTCCGGTAACGACGTCCATGCTGAAACCCTTGGTAAGAGTGAACTACCTACCTTTGCTTTGAAATTCAATATGCATCCTCTATGAATTATATGCCTCAATGATATCAGCGTAAGTTGGTATTCTACTTTAGTTATTCTTTTTAGGTATATCATTGAATAGCTTTCCCAATTTTTTAATTCTGCTTCAATAATTTTTGAATTGAATTTTCCTTCTTGTGGACTGTTTAGGATTTTTAATTTTAGATGCTGGTTGAAAAGTTCAATAGCGTTAGATATAGGTTGAGACTGGTTCATGTTTCGCAAGTGTGACAATTTGTTTGTATTGATATTGATTATGATAAATCACATATCCAGCGATTTAAACTTGAAAGCTTACTCAATTTGTTCGTGAGCGACTTGGAAATAGTTATTAAATCAGGACGGTTTAGTCTTGGAGACTCAAAAGGATTTGCTTCAGGAGAGATGTAAAATACATTAATCAGAGAAAGAAATGTGTCTAGGCACCAGGGAAAATGCGGATGTCATGGTATCTCCTGGATTTTTCTCCATCGGTGTTAATATTTTTAAATGGTAATAAATTTCGTGACATAAATATAAGAGATAGGGTGAATCGAACATCTGTTTGTGTAGTTCTTCGTCTGAGATAAATGGAGAACTGCTGGAGGACCTATGTTATCTTCCGAAGAAAATAGTTATTCCATTAGATGATGTTAGAAATAGCAGCTATCGTCGATCAGTAAACATCCCAGCCAAAACCAACACTGCTACCTTTTCAACTTTCTCCTTCATATTGGTAGTGGTTCAACCAAATTTTGCATAAGTTAACCAGATTAGTATATTACCATCACTTATTCTTGAAATTGTTTCCCAATATTGATATTGCCTAATTGCGGGAACATTTTTACCATTTCAAGAAAGGCATAAGCAAAGAGGAATCAATCCCTATTAATCTTTGTCTTCTTATATATGCACTTTCTAGTTTCTAGAGAAAGGATCTGCTAGATAGAGAAACAGAAAATAGGGTTCTTGTGTCAAGGTGTGGGGTACCAGGGTTTTTTCTTCATTCATTTTCTTCACTGTTTTCATTTTTTGTGTAGGGGTATTATGGGTGCTTTTTGTCATTTTTATTGGTGAAAGTCAGCCAACGGAAATAGTATTTTGATGAGGATGAGATGGTAAAACAAGTGATTTTTTATAATTGAAAGGTAGGAATAAATTTTGGACTGCAGGACTAATGTCTAGAATTTGAACATTGTTTTCATACTTGATTGAGGCAATTTTTTTTTGTAGAAGGTTGTCTTCTGTCTTGTCTTTTCTGTATGTGCTATTTGTTTAAGGAATATACTTGCCTTAATTATTTCTCTCCTTTTATTCCCTTTCATTTTAAAACTTAACCTTTTAAATAATGATCTTGCTTTAAGAATAGATTTCTGCTGACAACAACTTTCATTGGTTTTGATTGCCAAAACGCATTTAAATAACATACAGAGGAAAAGTAATTTATGATTTCCTTAACTTTTAGGATTGTTATCATTATTGATTTCTCATTTTTAATATGTGGCATTTGATTTAATGTGAGCAGAATCACTTTCAGAAAACTGAAGGTCCAAATGATTAGGGAATTTTTGTCTTGATGTTTAATTAGATTAACTTCTGATGAAGGTCAAAAGCATTTTTTACAGCAACCATGTAAAGGTTGTTATTCTGTATTTCGTCTTTTCTCAATCACATTAGTTTTGGGTTGTGATTAATAGAACTGGAAGTATTGTAAGATGTACCAGCCGCTCAACAAAGATGTAGTCATTGGGTCTGGAGAGTCGCACGTGAATAATGTAGATTGATACGAAATCTGATTCAAACCCAAATACAGTACCTTTGGGTGCATATGAACTGTATTGATCGATTCTTTTAATTAATAAATCTGATCGTTACTTTGAATATTGAATTCAATGGAATCAACTAGGATATGATATTCTTAAGTCTTTTGGGGGTGGGAGGTTTTGGATAACTTTTGACGACAGCAAAGGAGAATTTGAGAGCAAAGGGGAAGCCAGTGGGACAATAGCGAACAACTAGCTTGGTGACAGCATATGAGTAATTGTGTCTTAAATACCAATTTTCCTCAAAATCTTTAGTGTCGAAGGCAGAAAATGATTATTATTTATTTAAATCCAAACTACGATTTAATGTGTGCATATGGAATATTTATTAACTTTAAGGAACTTCATCTCAACTTAAAACAATCCAATATTTTGCATAGCCGAATCTTTATTTTAAGCTTGCAACTGTCTACATCACACTCTAATGATGTCAATTCAGTTCTACTTTTAAGTACTCTAATGTTCGTATATCTGAATTTTTTTTTTTTTTTTTTTATACGTTAATTTCTTGAAGTTACATCTCTTCAAAGTAGCTATTGAATATCCAGGCATTGGAGTGTTGTTTTCTCTTCTTTTTCATGAAACTAATTATTAATTGCTATCAGAAATTGATTTTTTGACCCATTGAAATAATGTGTAGAAAGCTATATTTTTTCAGAAATCCACCAGGGCAGACGTGAGAAAGCTTATGCTTTATGCACTTTTGAGGCCATTCTGCATAATATGAATGGACAACTTATTATCTTGTGCATTTTGTTTTTGATAAATTTGAAGATATGATTAATCATGTTGAACTTTTCTCTCAGGTCTTGACTTCTTCAGATAAACAAAAAACTAAGGGGGGTCAGCTGCAGCATCCGATTTCGCCTTCACTTTCTGCTAGTCACTCTCCTCGTGGTGGGCTTGTGAAGTCTGATGTTTCAAAGACAAGTAATGTGGGAAAGCTCCATGTTCTTAAGCCAGTGCGAGAGAGGAATGCTGTCTCTTCTACTGCAAAGGATAACCCGAGCCCAACAAGCGGTAGCAAATTAGTAAATTCCTCCTTTTGTATGGCTTCATCAGCTCCTGCAGCTGCTCCCGTTATGGGCCCAACAAACAACTCATTCATTCCTAGTGCGCACATGCCTGTATTGACTGTGCTGGAGAAGCGAACAACTCCTCAAGCTCAAAGTCGAAATGATTTTTTCAAACTTATGAGGAAGAAATCCATGGCAAATTCCTCTTCCATTCCTGTTCAATCTATGGCAAACTCCCTGTCTGTTTCAGATCATGGTACTTCTCTGTCACCACCTGCTACAGATAATGTTGGTGAATTAGAGGTCACTGCTACAAGTACTTTTAATGCTGGTGATACGCTATCCTGTGTAAGCCTGAGTGAGGGCCATTTGACTGACAAGAATGGTGACCTCACTTGCAATGACGATGCTTGTGAAGGGCAGAAATATGTCAGTAACGGAAAGAAACATCAAGGTTCTGATCCTATTTCAGAGGAGGAGGCTGCCTTTTTGCGCTCCATGGGCTGGGAGGAAAATGCTGATGAGGGTGGTCTTACTGAAGAAGAAATCAGTGCTTTCTACAGGGATGTAATGAAGGTAAGAGACGGTGCATATTTGTTTCTGGTTAATAAATTTATTTGCATCCCGTGCTTCTTGCTGCAAAATTAAATGTATCTTGCGCTATTGTGCAGCACATTAATTCAAAGCCATCACTGAAAATACTGCTACAAGTACAGCCCAAGTTTTTATTGCCCTTAGAATCACAAATTGGGAGCATCGGTGGCATTTCTTCTGGATTGAGATCATCTGAAACTAAGCTTGAATCTTGATAATTTTCTGACTGGGTTAGCCTGGCATGGAGTGTTTTTACATTATCTTGTTACTAAGTTACTTCAATTGACACCAAGTTCTGTAGCTATGTTGGGTGTTAAAAGACGGGGAAGGCTGGTTTTATATTTCTACTGTTGAATGGAAGAGGAGTAGGGATAAGTAACAGATGGTCCAGTCCCAATTATGTCTTCTGATTACTGTTGCCTTCTGAACAGGGTCTAGAGTTTTCCGAAGTTCAAAAGTTTGAGCATGTAATAGGCTTTTCTCATTCTGCTCAAAGACGTTGCGTATATGTGAATGTCTGGGTTTTTGAATAGGGGGATCTGTCAAACTACCGGTTATGGTCTTTTTTAGTCTATGAAAGAAAGAAAATTAAGAATTTATTATCTTTTGTTTTTGTTCTTCCGAATTTACCCTGGGCTATAGAATATCAAGGCAGAGTCGGCCGTGATTTGAGTTTTCAAATTGTTTTGTGGGATATGTGGAGAATATTAGTGTCGTGTGATAGTTTACAACTATTGGTCACACTCAAGTAGATAGGGACCAACGAATGCTCTCTTGAAGAATATGTCTACATGTGCTAATTTTAGCTTTGGAGGGACTCTCTTGAGTGACTGTAGGTAGCTAGCTGCATTCCCTGCTCACTTGGTCCGTGGATATCGCTCTCTCCTGGAGGTTGGCTGTCTCTCATAGATCTTTCCATTTTCAGGAAGATGCTCGGCCGATCTGATATAGTATCAAGGTGATTTTGTTTCCATTCCTAGGGAAATGTAGCGTCGGGAAATTTTTCTTTGGCTTTGGAATTGGGACTATGCTACATGTACATAAAATGTTGACACATTTGTTTATACCCATGCGAGTTGACAGATTTTGGTACATTGATTTTAACAACACATTTTTCAATCAACTGTTAGATTTTTTGACACATAGGAGGTGTCAATCAAAGTGTACACTTTGTGAGTACAAGTTGTTTAATTCATTTCGAATTAATCTATACAAATAACACTTAGTCCATTTTAACTATTTCTGATTGTAGATTTACATGGTTTATTTGCTGTTGAAAGAGAATTGTCTTAGAAGACTGTAGTCCATTATTGCTTACTAGGGTGGGACCATCATTGATTCCAATCGTGTCGTTAGGGACCGTTGCATTTAAATTCTGGAACTCCTAGAATGGGAACGGCTGTCCAATTACGACCTTGGCTAGAATTAATAGGTTGAATGACCACTCTCCTTTATTTTGGGACCATTACTTTATCTTGGGAGAAGAAATAGAGTTTTGAATAGTATTTTTTTGGAGAATGTGTGGTTGAAAAGTAAAGTAATTTTATTGGTTTGTGTGTAGAATATTTTATTGAATGAATATGTGGTGGAAATTATTTACTATAACAAACAATATTTGATAAAATTGATGACAAACAGTGGCTTAATTTAAACTTAATAAATTAATTAAATTTAGATTATTCGATATAATATTTGCATTATTAGTGATTAGAGGTGAAAGTGGCGATTTTTCACCAAATTGTTTGATGTTTCACACAATATGTCACGAATATCGCCGTTAAATAATATAACAAAATAAAATTCAAAAATAAGCTAGTAAATAATTAGATTGAGATGGTACTTTATTATAACAAAATTATTTTTTTGTTAATTCATAATTAGAAAGTCTATATGAAAGAAATGGGATTTTACTAATTAAATAAATTCCAGATCTGTTTTTTCTTGAAAATCCAAGTAATTAAAAAAAATATATTAACATACTTTTTAAACAATCAAATCCTCGAGTTTTACAACAGTAGTCAAATCATCACATGGAACTTTCTGATAAGAAATAAAATATATATCAAAATCCCGAAGATCAAATTTGTATAACAAATACACTCACAATCATCTACAATTACTCATCTTCCAATCTGTCAACAAAAATACTTCAAAATTCAAATCCAAAATCTATCATGGGTAACACTTGTGATTTTGGATGGAACGAAAAGACATATATGGTAGCATCGTATCCATAGAATATGACCTTTTCCCTCATCTGGCTCAGGAAAATTTCGGGCTTACCGGGATATTCCCGATATTATATTACGTTGTAGTACTTGGCCTGACTGCAGTTGTCCACGTCACCAGACGAATGAGTTTTTTGGGTTTCTTCATTCAGTAAACCAAAACTTAGGATCTGTTGCACTTGCAATACTAATGTTATTTTTTCCTTCACCTTTGGAGAGTATTTCTTCAACTAGTTTATGGCCAGGAAAAAGCTGGTTGAAAAGAATATTTCCATTCAAAGAATAGCCCAAATTTTCCAGTGAAGATCAAGAACTACTCCCTTTAAACTTTGAAGGATCAATATTAGGGTTTATGTTTCTTAGGTTTGGAACATATGGAAAAGGTGGATATATCATATGAGGGCTGTTGTAATATGGGAAATTTGATTGGTTTAAGGTTGTTATTTCATTACACATGTAGGAGGCTGCTGTTGCACCTACTGGAAGTGGATGATTGTGCGTTCCTTCATATGTTGTGATCAGTATTGACTTGTCCTCCAAACACCTTTGCACCTAATATATTACATAACATCAGTTTCGTCCCGATTTTGATTTTTCTGATCGACCTGGCCAATCCGATCCTGTGCAGCTTAGACTAAAGTTGTAAATATGTACCTGCTTTCTGACTGGGCAGCCAGGAACCACCGTGCAACGATAGTAAGCTCGAGGGCAAGGATTTGCTTTAGCAATCTTCTGTCCATATTTTCGCCATTGGCATCCATCGTCCATCTATTAAAATGTACACATTTCTTGAAAAAAAAGAAAAAGTCATCTAGTATAATATGAAATTAACTAGACAATGAACTTAAACTCACAGTGGCAGCTTCACATCTGGCCCTGACAGAAATTCTAGCTCTTTTGTTTGGCGGAGGAGTAATTCCAGGCAAGTTATTACTGCCTTGAACTGGTGCAGATCCTGTTGTACCTTCTATATTCTCCTTCCTCGTGTTGTCTTCCTCTAATTTCTTCGAACAGGTTCGCAGTGTCAAAGATAACCCTAATTCTTCACTTTCTTTTGTACCATCTTCTTCTGATGCTGATGACAGCACCCTTTGATTCTTGATATGATCAAACATCTTTGTACTTTCTTTTGGCTCTTGACTCGGATCATGATCGTCGCCTTTGAGAATAGAGAATTTCTTTTTCGGATCCTAAATCGAATCAGCAGTATAAGCGATTTATAGACAACAGAACAGAAGATCAAAATTTTAGTTAATTAATTTACCTTGTTTTGTTGGATGATAGCAAATCTTGTTTGAAGATCATAATAATCTTTCATAATTTGTTCTACAGCTTTGCTTAGTATCTTGTTCTCCTCCTTCATATGATTCATCTGCATCTGTAGGATTGATATCTGATAGAATTTTAGATAAAAAGTTAAAATTAGTTCATGCAAATTTGATTATATAAACTGAAAAAATTAATTAAAATCAACTTTTTTTACAAAATTCTAATAATTTATACCTCTTCAGTAATCTTAAAGTTTTCGGGCTGGAAATTTTCCCTTCGAGCTTCTACGTTTTCGACTTGATAGTTCTTGGATTGCGGCTTTTCGTCAAGTTTAAAGGATAGATCAATTTCCATTCTATTGCTTTCTTCTTTGCTCCCCATAGAAATCATATTACAACACTCACGCACACTAATCTCTCTCTCTCTCTCTCTTAGTGCTGGCACCGTAGTCAATTCCTTCGTTTCAAGGAAGTGTATAATTAGACATACATAGACGCGTCTAAGTTTTGACTTTAATTAGCCTCCAAGCTGACAAGAATAATGTGACAATAGCATTAATGAATATAATCTCTTCATATTTTTGGTAATTAGTGAAATGACAAAAGTGTCCCTTTGACGTCGTGTAATTCTTCGTGCACATTTTGTGATCGAGAAATATACACCATCGCGCAACATTTATATCATAGAGACGATACAAGTAGAAATAATAATAATAATAATAATGTTACACTCCTATTTGGTTATGTTAAAAATCAGAATTTTAGTAGATTCTGATAAAAGTTGATAAAATGTGTAGTTAAAATTTATTGTTAACTTTGATTTATGTTTTTATTAACTCTTTTAGTTAAACCAAATAGGATTGACTCAAAACTCACATGAAAAATAATATGATTTTATATAGCTTCTATTTGGCTCCTATTTCTAAATTATTATTTTTTATATATATATTCACTTTAGTCAAACATTTCATTAATTTTTATTAAAATTTATATTTTTTCAAAACAGAGGCATGGACTTGAAAATAGTAAAGTTGACTATGGTAACGCAAAATTTCGTGGCTTATTTTAAATAATTTAAAAAGGATAAAACCATTTTGTCAGTAGGATTTGACAGAAGATTTGACATAATTGCATGTAACAGTAGATAATTGGATGAAAAATTTAATTGTATTTTAAATTGTCCAATGATAGAATAACACTCAACATTATATCAACATTTATGTTAATTTTGATGTTCATGTAGCATGATTCATTAAAAAATAAGATTAAATCTGACATTATTCTCTCGTATAATACGAAAATCCAATAAACTGGAGCTTTGGGATCAGATCTGGAAAATTGTCAACTGAGAGACAGAATTCTAAACCCTTTACAGTTTCAATTGTTATTCTGTCATTGAATTTCTTATATTTTATTTGTATATTTATTTACTTTTCCACCATCTCTCGTGTTAACTTTTATTTTTTGAAAGTTGTACTAATTAATTAATTTTGTGTTCATTCATTTTTTCAGGCTAGTTTAGTTTATTAAAGGGTTTCTTGGAAGCTGGCGTTGAAAAAAAAGCCTACGATCAATACAATGAGGTTGAAGATTGTTACGGTGCTTGCGCTCGCCGTGTGCACGTGTAAGAATACATGAATAATTTTTTTTTTTTTAATTAGAGTCGACTAGCATATGCCTTTGTTGATTTTTATTTTATTTTATTTTTAATTTCTCACTCGACCTTCATGGCCATGACACACACATACTCGTAATATTTATATTATTTGGAATATTTATAATGTTATTCAAAGGTTAAGCTTTTAAATTTTATTGGTGAGATCCATCATCCATGGGATGATTTTTATAGGAGAAATATGCGCAGTTTTTGACTTGATTAAGAGCAAACGTCGCCTCATCAAATTCTTTTTATTATATAAAATATCACATAAATGTAGTCGTGGAAATAGTTGGGATAACTCCTCCTCTCTCTCATCACATGTAATTCGATAATAGTTATATGTTAATAAAAACTAAAAAAAAAAAGTGCATATAAGAGTCAAGTTTGGCTCCCTCCTCGACGAAATCGTAATTATATTATTTTTACAATTAAGAATTACACACACGTATATATATTTGTGGCATGTACGGGTGGGTTTTAAAAAATACAAGTTTGGCTCTAACAACACCTACATGGAGGTGAATAAGTGTAATATGCGGAATAAAATCTTATTAACTAATTAACAA
>CAIGRN010001888.1:0-18748 GCA_903798345.1 Fraxinus anomala | reverse complement strand
CAATTTGAAATTGCAAGTAGGGGCCTATAATTTCAAAAATTACACTAGAGGCCCCCATCTCCGAATCATTACCCAAACCCTAATTTTTCCCCATCATCGCTTTATTGTTGTCGGGCAAATTCGCTGGGCTACTCTACAATTCGCAGCGCTGAGCAACTATACCGTTAACAACGCTGAACAACTCTTATCATTCGCAGTTGTCGAACGCTAGCGCTCGCAGTGCTGCTGTCAACACCAGCGTGGGCTATTGCAAAGTAGCGTCGAAACGTGCAATGGAGCTTCAGTGAGGTAGCATTGCAATGTTGTTCAGTCAGCATCGTCACGCTCGCGCGATGTCATCATCACTATGTAGCAGCGGTATGAGCATTGTTGTGAGTGATGTTCGACCTAATCTTCCGATGGCGATAAGAATAGAGAGAGAGAGAGAGAGAGGTAATTAGCTGATCGTGTGAGAGAGGAGGAAAGATAGGAGATGAAGAGAGAGAAAGAAAATGTTAGGGCTTGGATTAAATTTGGTAGGTTGGATGGAATTAGGTGAGGTGAATATTTTATACTATTAATATTAATAGTTGAATTATTATCTGATTCGTGAATAAGTAAACTTTATATCTCGTTTTTGAATGACGATATTTAAAAATCACCCTTGGTGTAATTTCCACATTAAGGACGTGTTTGGGCTGGATTAAAATCTAATTTTAATCTAAGTCAAAGTCAAACAATTAATATTAACCATATTTTTATGGGTCTCACATCTTTTCAACCACACATTTCAAAAAATTCTATCATAATTCACTAAAAATCTAATTTTAATTCATACCAAACACCCTCTAAACATGGTGATGCAAAATCCATAGTTGAGAATAAAGCAAAAAATTGAAATATAAACACAAAATATATTATAAAAAATAATGTTATTTGTACATAAACAGTTATATAATGATTTACATACATGTGAGATGTCAAAAATAGAGTTGTGAAGTTTTCTGTTTTTATTTTGTTGAAGAAATTCTGATCCAATTATATCTCATCACATCATGTGCATGTAAACCATTATGTAAACATATTATGTACATGTAGCATAACCATATTTATAATTTGAAGAAATATTTTGAAGTTGTATATTTCAATCTCTTTTGTAAAAATCCCTTGTACACATATTAGTAGTTATCTGTAAAATCAACCTCTTCCATATCATAGAGTCATTTCTCGTCGGGTTGTGCTACATACATAAAAATTTACATAAGTGAAAATTACACTCACACGTGTTTTTAACATTTTCAAATAAAAAATCAAATTCAAAGTTTTTTATTCAAAAATAATTGATAAATTCAAAATTTTAATATTAATAATATAATTCTTAATCTAAATATTCACCCACCCCATTCCATCTACCCTATCGAATTTCATTCTCAGACCTATATATATATATTTATATCTCCCTTCCTCCCTTGCACAATGAAGATCACTGTTGCCGAAAGACAGAAACGCTATGCAGAGAAGACGACAACAGCAATGATCAGTGCAACGATAATAAACAGTGTGTCCATCTTCACAGATCATCGTCATGGGCATAGGAAATCATGTGCTATGACGATAAACAGTGCCGCGTGCGGCTCTATAAAGTGTCGCTGCACAATGGTGCTGTGCAGAGCCGTCGCGAGCAGCGACGATGTTGCTGCTGCATGTGGTTTGCAATAGTGATGATGAAGTGTTCCAGGTGATTTTTGGGTTGTTTCTTCCTCCTTCGATCTGTTGCTTAATCATAGTTTTGGGTGATTCTTTTTTTAGTGGTTTGTAAATTGTGACGATGATAATGATGACGGTGTAGGTGGTCATTGTAATGCTGAGGTGGTGGTCGTGGTATGGTGACGTGATGCGGTGGCGACATTGTAGGTGGAGGTAGTAATGGCGACAATGCGATGGTGATCGCTGTGGGTTTACAGTGTTTTGGTGTAGTTTCTTCTTCCTCCAATCTGTTTTTTAGTCGTTGTTTTGGGATGATTTTTATTAGTTATTGTTGGTGTTTTGCAAATGGTGGTAGTGATGGTGAGGTGGTAGCCGATAAAATGAATAATTTGTGATCAATAAATAATATGTAACCTAAAAAATGTGAGATTGCAATTAAATGTTTAGCTGTGACTACAATTTTTTAAATTTTAACCTGTTAATTTGATAATTTGTGATTGATAAATAATTTGTGACAAATTAATACGATAATTTTTTACCATAAAGTAAGTTGTGACATATAAAATTTGTGATGTGTAACAAGAAATAATATGTGATCGAAAAATAATACGTGACTAATTACTTTGATAATTTGTGACCTATGAAATTTGTGAATTTGTATCGAAACATTCAATAATTGTGATTGGTACATAATTGTGACCATAAATTGTATAGTATTGTAATCTTAATATGTCTAATTAATAAAAATTTTATTATTTATTTAACTAATAAAATTTAATTATAACATGATTTTTGAATTTCTAAAACTTATTTTTGAATTTTAAAATTGTATATTTTAATCACTTCAGATATGTAACTTTCCACTTAACTACTCATCATATGTAAAATAGTTACGGAAGCATTCTCCTTTCTCGTTTCCTCCAACTTTTTCCCCAATTCCCTCCGCAAAATGGAAAACAACCGGCACCAAATGGCGGCGGCAGCGTCACAGACGGCGATGTATCCACCGCAGACACCGTACCCGCAACTCATACAGCAACAGAAGCAGCAACTCCAGATGTTCTGGAACTATCAGCGGCAAGAGATCGAGCATGTGAACGATTTCAGAAACCATCAGCTGCCTTTGGCCCGCATTAAGAAGATAATGAAAGCGGACGAGGATGTGCGCATGATCTCTGCAGAGGCCCCGATCCTCTTCTCCAAGGCGTGCGAGCTGTTCATACTCGAGCTCACCATCCGATCCTGGCTCCACGCGGAGGAGAACAAGCGGAGGACCCTCCAGAAGAACGACATTGCTGCGGCCATCACACGTACGGATATATTCGATTTTCTGGTGGATATTGTCCCCAGGGACGAGATCAAGGAAGAGGCCGCGACATTGGGAGCGATTTTGGAACCTCCGGTGGTGGCGACCGGGGCGGCAGCGATGCCCTACTATTACCCACCCATGGGACAGCCCATGATGGGGCAGCCCGTAATGCCCGGGATGGATCAGGGGATGTATCTGCAGGCCCCGCCTCCTCCGCCCTCCCAGGTGTGGCAGTCCATGTGGCAGACCACGCCGGATGATGGGTCCTACGCCAGTGGTGGTGGTACAAGCAGCAATCAAGCAAACCTGGATGGTCAAGAGTTAGTTGTCTTGTTACAGTTTCTTTCTTTTTATCTTTTAAAGAATGAAACTTTACGCAGTAGGGACTCCGGTTTAAGTAATTATAATGAAAATGTGGTTCGTTTAATTGTGCTATGCAAGTTGATATTCTAAGGACTATATTTGGTGTTGGTGTTGTACATCATGTTTCAGAACATCTGAACATGTACCTTGGTCCTTGGATAAGAATCAATTCTAGGATGTATTCCATCAAAACTTTTCCAGACTAATGCCTGGAGATAATTTACTTCTCTTTCAAGGGTTCCGTGTGATGAATTATTGAAGACTAGCTACATGCATGTGTTGTTTTGCATGTAGATTGGAAATACAGGATACATGCAGACAGAGAAAGCAAGAGAAAATGTACCCATATGGAAAAGATAGACGCGAATATATACATGCAGAGAGGGGAGAGAAGAGGGAGGGAGGATAGTTCTATAACACAATTTCTTTTTTCTGTTATCTCAGGGTGTTTAATGAGAAGTTAATGATAATAGCTTTTGCTAAAAAGCGTGGCCCTAAAATTAAAATGATAAGAAAATAGTTCTTAGTTATTTGTTGTTAATTAGTTAAGCTCGAAATATCTTATGCTTTCTTTTGGTATTGTTAATGTGGAATGGAGAAGAGATCCTTCTGGGTTTTTGTTTTGATCAGTAAGCTATCATCGGACAGTGAACTTCTAGGTTTGTTACTTCTTTCATTGACATTTCTGGATAAGAAGTTTAATTCTATCTCATGCCTATTCCTTTTGTGCTTCTTCACCACGATTCCCTTATCTTTTCATGTCATGTTGTATTTTAATCAAAGAAAACAATTTTCATGTGTCAAAATTTATGAAGTCTATTTTTCCTGATAGGTTGTTTCATGTTATTGTGTAAAGCTGATAGCATGTGTTAATGGGAATAGAGATGTGTAGTTATTCTCATGTAAGGCGTGTTCGTTAAATGGTTTGGGCTGCGAAACATGGATGTATTAATGGAGTGATTTGGGTTTTAGTCACTTATAGGAAATAAGACTTTTTAAATATTTTCATTGTCATCATAGCTTCTTAGTGGTAAACCAGTTGCTAAAGAAGAGAGGAATCTAACAATTTTCTAAATTCCCTAAATGGAGTCACTTACTTTAAAACTAAGGGGAATGCTATCAATATGGAAGACAAAATTAAACTAACCCGTACATCCCATTTAAAGTAAGTGTTTTTCCATGTAGGGAATTCTGGAAATCCTTTATTATTATTATTATTATTATTATTATTATTATTATTATTATTTTTTCCTTCTAATTTTTAGGAGGAGATTTTAGCTATTAAACTTCTTCCCTTAAAACAAGCCTTAAAAATCATTAAAGGAATATGTTGTGGAAAACGGAGTTGTTTGTAATTTTTGACAGGAGAACTCGTTGTATTAGTCTGTTATCTCAGGACGTCTCAGTGTAACTTTCTGCTAATATTTGTACAAAGAGCAGTTGGTTATAAACATAATTTTGACAAATCTTACTATGCAGCTGTCCTGGTATACAAAACAACAGATCAAAGTCCAAACCATGTAATTAATTGCATAAAATACAGAGAATTACATCCTGTCAGTTTGGGAATCTTGTCCGTTTCTGCAAGTGTGGCCAAAGAAATTGGAGAAAAAAATAAAGGAGAGAGGTAGTTTGCAGTTGAGTTATCAAATCTGTTGGTCTTGCAAAGTGTAATATTAGAGGAACAAACTCTAGTCTGCAAACACGATGACATGCTCCAAGAAGTCCTATTTTCTCTCTATTTGCGTGATTTTTGAGTGAATAATTACATTCCTGGAGTATCATAGTTAACCTGCTTGGTCCCACTTTTAATTTTGTCTTCTATTTGACAAAATAGATAGAAATTTATGTATTAATCATTACATTTATAAAAGGTACCGTTCACCTGGTGAATGATTAAGTTAAACACTTAATGATGCAAATGTCATGAGCATCAATCACTTCTAGGCATGGAAGTGATAAATCCTTGGAAATTCACACTCCACATCCACACTACTGCTTAAAGAGTGTGATTACAGTCTGTAGTTTGTTATAAACAAACAAGCTTGTGAATGAGGTAACACTACGAGTGGTCAAGTGGTCATAACTCATAAATCCTGCACAAACCGTACGGAACTGGGCAATTTAGATAATTCGTTAAAAAATAAAGTTTGGTTGTTTTTAACTAAGAAACTGACAGTTTAGTGTGGTTCTTTGTTTTTGCTGGCAAACTAAAACTGAATTGAATTCCTTCACTGCCTTCCCTTCAGCTTCTCATTTCCCTTCACAAAATTTCTTCAGTGTTCTTCACAGCTTAAAATTTCCCTAAAATAACAGCGGTTAGGACAAAAATTGGGGTAATGAGGGTGGGGGAACTAGGTTTTGTTTGTCCATGGATTTCAAGTATTAAGAGGAAATCCTGCTTCCATGGTGCTGCAAAAACTGAACACTGAGTGGATTAAGTGTAATAACCTTTGGAAAGATCAAAATGAATTCAAAGAACAATTCGATAATTAGATTCCACGGTCTGGGCCTGAGTGAATCCAGTTAGGGATTTGACTTTATTTTCTATGCATATATCTTAATTTCTGAATGTTCGAATATATGTTACTGCTTTTATGGGTCTTTCTAATCAAAGATGCTGGTTGAACCATGAGGTTGTGTTTCACACTTGACATTGACTTGCTAAATGACAAACATTGCGTATTAATGGTAGTATTTGGAATGATGTGGACTTATTTTCTTTCCTTAATTTTGTCAAACAGTTTTGGTAGTGATGCCACGTGGGTTGATATTTATTGAAGCAAAGTCAAATTCCATAGCTAAGCTATGTTATGCAACATTGATTAGTAGAAAATATTTGCTCAGTTTCCTCATAGATATTGCATTATTGTCATGTTCATAGATATTAACTACACCATTCAAAAAATATCTTTTAGGTTATTCACTAAAAAGAATTCTAAAGGCTCTCTCTCTTTCATTCTTTTTGGTTCTTCCAAATACTAATTATGGAAGCATATCTCTCCACGTCTGTTGATCTGCTCTTTCTAGAGATTGGTACCTGTACCATTCCAAAATGTTACTGCTACAACTATTCTGGGATTCCTTTTCGTAGAAAGAAAGGAAAGAAGTTAATTCATATTAGTGGAGAAGGTTTGCAAGAACAAAGATGGGTTATGCCTTTTCAGACTAGAAGTAGGGTATGAAACCATGGTGGAGCAAAGGCAATCATAATAATGTGTTGAAGGTGCATTTATGATTCTGACCTTGTGCTCCTATTCTAGTGGGTAAGGTTCCAGGGTTGGTACTGGTGTAAGATAGACGTTTGGAGAATCATGGATTCATCATATCATTATGATATGCTTATTAGATTAATCTGCCACATATGTCCTAAGAATAGTGTTTTTAGTTTATAACTTTATTCAGCTTCAGAAGATCATAATATCTTGCATATATATTGAAGATTCTTCAATAAAATTTAGTCATTGTCTAATGTTGTATGGTTTGCTGTTGGCAACATTCCAATGCATATATGTTATTACCAATTCTGCCTTTATTTTTTTTTATCCTTTTTCTTTTGCATTTTTTTTTTCCAGTTTAATGCTTTCCCGGTTAAGCAAACTGTTTTTGAGATGCATACAATTTATGAGGGGGACGTGTTAGCCCGAATTGACCTTATTGATATACTAAAAATGTAGACGTTAACTATGCTTCACTCTCATTTCTTGCAGTTGAAACAACTCATGCTGACTGAGCAGTGAGTGGCGCCGATGAGAGGTCATTGATTGATGATGTTGCACAGCATTTTACTTTTTTTCGGAACACTAATGCACTTTATTGCAAATATCCATGGATATTGGCTTTAATGTGATGACTATTTTTGCTTGTAGATATTTGTATAAAACTTGATTCTGTTGTCGATGTCGATTTATCTTACAATGTTTAAAACATCCAAAAGGAAAGACAAATTTGTCTGCTATGAAAGAACATTGTAGCAGTCCCAATTTCGATATTTTTTTTTCTATAAATAACCTAGTTACAATATTTGAACAGCAACTTGTGTAGGTCCAAATAACTGTTCAAGATTTTGTTCCCCATCAAGCCCTCTAGTTACGGATTCAGCCATTGATTGCTCCCCCATGTAATTCAAATTGGAATACTCCATTATCTGTATTTACTTAATGAGTTAAAAGTTTCAAGGATGGATTTCAGTAAAGATGTGATATATATATATATATATACACACACACATGTAAAGATGTGATATTCTTTATAGTATCAGAGCCACCATGGCTAAACATGTGAGGCTAAACTTACCCTTCAAAATTTCCACCAATGTGCCAGCCTAATCTCCTCCGAACTCACAACTTCAAATTTTTCTTTACTTTTTAATTACATATTCTCCAAAAATTATTATATATATGAAGGATAAAGAAAATTTATATTGTATTTGTATATTGCACAATAAATAAAAACATCAAAATGTTGGTTTGATCATGTGTTAATTTTTTCATATTACACAAGTAGAATATATATTCAACTTCATAGCAACAACTTTGCGACTATTCTTCCACATTTCAAGCTATTGTTTTGCAGCAGGTTCCTTGCATATTACTCATATGTCCATCACTGAAAACGTTAGGGCTGTTTTTTTTGTATTTTAGTTTTGTGTTTTAAGTGTTAATTTTGAGATTCTTAAAAATGTTTTTTTGGCATTTTGAAAAATTGTTTTGAAAACACCCAAAACACGTTTTAAAATTTTTGGCTTCATTATAACTGAAAATACCCAAAATGACAAATTTGTCCTTTTTGGTTTTCTTTATAAATTTTTAACTTGTTTTCAAAAACGCATTTTTGAAAATATGAAAGAGAACACGTTTTTCACTGTTTTGAAAAATCAAAAACAGAAAACAGCTTGAAAATGGTTAAGAGAACATGCCTTTACTTTCCGTATGAGTCAAATATGTTGGGCACGTAGAATATTACCTTGGAATTACTATTTAAGTAGCAAGGGTTGTACAAACAGATTAGTAAAAGAGTAATGCTTATTAGTATCATTGGTACTAAAACCAGTTTAGATAGCACTAAATGTTATTAAATGAAATGTACAATTAAATGAATAACATAATTTCATATTTAACTGAACCTATAACATAAAACAATCAAGTAAACTTCTCGAGTTAATTAAAGTTCCAAAAACAAATTTGGAGTCGGCGGCTTGAATTCTTTCCAGCCACCTCTCTCTTCATTTATCAAAATATACAATGAAATCAAATCTTTTGTAACCTTTGCACGCAAACCGTATTAACAACCATGAGAAAGAGCTTATGTAAATATAACTGTTTCATTGAATATTAATATAACGTCCATAACGAAGACAATTTTTTTCTGCTACAGAAAAACATTTGTATCTGTCTGCTATAATATAACTGTGCATGTCTTCTAACTATGAAAATCAAACTCAGAACTATCTCATGCTAGGACAAAAAATACAAGATTAGAAGCTCCACCAAGAGCTACTTAGCACGATCAGTATCTCCGAACATCTTCATTTTCTTGCCTCTTCTTGAATATGTCAAAAATGGTTTCTCGAAACCACGCTTGGCATTTTCAGAAGCTCCTCCATCCTCTGTATTGGCGTTAACCTTGCTGCTTGATTCGTTCTTTGCCTCGCTACTTCCATCCAACTGTTTACATTTCAATGGATTCTCAGTATCTATCAGTGCCTCGGATTCTGTTTCGGGTTGAAGAAGTTCCAAAGGGAGAGAAGCAGGATCCAGATCCCAGCTACCTTTTGGAACATTTTGAGCTTCAAGACCAGTCAGCACGTATGACGGTACCTGATGAGAGAATCGAAACATCTCTTCTCTTGGAATTGTACGGAGTTCCATTGGGTCCAAATGCTGGCAAAAAACTGACGTGAAGCCAGCAACTTTTATCAAAGGAGAGACAACGACACCTTTGTCTTCATCATAATCTTCAACAATCACCACCACGTCGTATTTATGTATCACGTCATCTTCAGTGAGTTCATTCCAATCCACGGACCAGTTCCTATACAAAGCCCAGACGTCTCCTTTTGCTGGAAAAATCTGGATTGCCCCTCTAGCACCTTTTTTCCACTTAACCTGATGCGAGAAAGAACTCAAACTCTTATTAACCACAGGCTTTCCAACTCTGAAATAACCGCTAGTTTTGGCAAAGCCCGAAGATACCCAGTTGAGGGGGCCAAATTCAGCAGTGCTTTTTGAGTTCAGCCAACTAATCTCCATCTTGAATGGATTTCTAGACATGACATCATGGATGAGTGCATAGTAACGTGGCATGCCATCGTCGTCGTCATATAGAGCCCAAACTTGTTTTTTAGAAAAAGATGCCTCTACTCTGTCCTTGTCAAAATTGCAAAAATTTGCATCTGGCACGCTCATCAACACGGTTTCTTCAACATTTTCATTTAACTCACCAGTGCCATCACACATGGAAGAGTTCTGAGTCTGGGATGTCTTGCTGGAACTAAGTAAAGAAGCACCTTTATTTTTATGAATCTTCAAATCATTAACGGCTGATGTCTGCTCCTTTTCCATGTTCATGCCCTTCTCATTTGCAGATTCAAGTTCAGCACCAATGCTCCACTGGTTTAGCTTCTCAAGGATTTCTTTCTTAGCCTTTCTCATCAGCATGATACGAAGTTCAGATTGAGACAACTCCTTCGTGCTTGTGTACTGGTCACTAGCAGAAGTAACTTTTTCGGCTCCCAAATTGCCCTTTAGATTTCCCAGTGAAATTGTATGGGCCGCCCTGCTCCCTGCTGTGCTTTTGTTTCTGTCTTTCGCACTGTTCCCCTTCTGCCCATCTACACGCCTCTTTTTGATTGGATTTTCTGAAGCTGAGGGAGCATCAGTTTTATCCTGCAGAGCCTCATCACTCCCTGCCACAGATACTGCCTCTCTGCGCCCTCTCTTGAGACTCTCACCTACTGACTGGACCCTGTGTGCAGTTTCAGTGTTTCTTGTAGCAGAAGCTGTCACACTTTTGGAATTCCCTGCTGCAGCAGACGAACCTGGCTTCTGATGGTGGAAGGACCAAGGTACACGTGAACTGCAAATGCTTACAGAAGCAGGAGCAGACCTCTCTTTTGCCAAAAAGGGCTCTCGACAATGGGGGCACATTAGAGTTTGGTCGAGATAAATCTTCAGGAACTCATATAGTATCTTGCACTTGTTACATGACGTCCAAAAAGTTTCAGGTCTTGATGCAGGAGGACTGGGGATCGGCACAGAATTGCTGGCAGGAGTGTGCTGATGATGCCTGGCGGGTGTCTGGTTCCTTGGAGTAGGCTGGGTAGGAAAGGACTGAAAATTGGTGGCAATTGTAGGATTTTGATGATTACGAACATGAACATAAAGAAAATTGGCAGCAGCTTCTGGAGTCATGTGCCAAGGTGGAGTGGGAACATACTGAGACCAGGTGGCTGTTTCTGGAGTCTTTTGATGAGTGGGAATGTGTTGTCCACCATTGGCTGTTGACTGATACCTTGGCCAGAGTGGAGGAGGATTGTAATGTGAACTCCTGGTAGTAGCCGGATTCGTTGGGCATGTTGGTATATTCTGGGCCTTGCCCGAAGTTTCCATATTCCTTTCAGACAGTGAGCTCGAGCAGCTGGTGAAATTCCCAAACATAGTTCTATCCACTGGAAGTGGAGGATTTCCAACTGAAACCCTTTGGTGAACCCTGAAATTCAGCTTAAGATCATAAAGTAGTTTGTTGTCCTTATCAAACAGCACGCTCCGTGCTTGTGTAAGAATTTTGAATGCTTCTTCGGCCCCAAAGGACTTGTTTTTATCAGGGTGAAGAGCCAGAGCCATTCTCTTGTGCGCTTTACGCAAGGTGTCCACGTCAGCCAAGGGGTTGACACCAAGAATCCCATACCAGTTTACTTCTCCATTTATTTTCTTCTCATAGCCATCATAGAAATTAATGACCTTGAGGAGCTGAGAGAGCTCGTCAAGTGTAGGAAACAGAGTTTCTGCCTTCAAAGCAAATTTTTTGGCTTCAGCAATGTCCTCCTCTTCTAGTTTCTTCTCGGCGATAGCTTTACATCTAATAGCCTCATCTTTATTACATTCCATTTTAGATATTCTCGTATTTGTCTCCGCAAACCTAGTAAACTAGAAGAATTAAGTTCAACATAAGAAACATATTTAGCAAAAGCATATTGCCAAGGATCAATCCACATTAGCAATAAGTAATGATAAAGCATGACTATTATGGGGACACACTAATCTCTCAAATAATGAATTCAAACTCGGAAGGAAACAGTAAAAACAGAAAAAAAAATCACCAAAATCCCAAAATCCTGAAGAAGCCACTCTTAAAAGGCTAGGAAAACATGCGAATGAATGCATCTTCCTATCAAAAAGTTAATGAAACCACTAATCAGGTATTCAAATAATTTTAATGACTTAAATGCCAATTCCAATTATGCAATTGAATGTCTCTTTTGTTCAAAGATTTATGTTCTGTACTTAAAAGGATTTGATAATTTATCCTAAAAACATCTAAATACAGAAAAATGGTAGCTAAAAGAAGTGGACAAAGTATGCAATCCAGTGACCAGGAATGGGCTTACGGGAAAGGCACCCTAAAACTGGTGTGTAGTTGGAAATATAGCTACCTATCTTCTCCAAACAAATTCTATTATAACAGAAGCCAGCAGAAATTAATCCGTCAATTTTTTCTTTCAAAAAGAAAATCCAGGCATGAAATCACAGGATGTGCATCATTTTAAGTAAAATTTGACTTTCATGTTTCAAAAAACTCCATGATTCAACTTATTACTAGAGAAGTCTACATGACTTCTGGCCCAAACAGAAGGAAAAAAAAAGACTAATTAGATGGGGGAATTTTGAAGAAGTGGATCTGAACTAGCCGAAGCCTGAATCAAGATTAGAAGAAATCAATGATATCATGATTTATGGAAATTATACAAGTTAAGAAGGAAATGAAATCTATAATACACATCAGGAATTAAATACATAAAAGCATGCATAGGTAAGTAGTAACATGCGCTAATGGATACACATAGATGTACACAGACACATATTATCATTACAATTGATCTCAATAGCTTTGAAACATCATAATGGAAACAGCAACCAACAAACTACATTACCAAACTTCTGAGCGCCGCAATTATATTCAGATGCAACCACAATTGTAAGACCATCTATATTCATTATATGGGATACACAATCTATCGAGTGTAACTGAAAATAACAGAAGCATTAAAAGCTACAAGCCAATAACATAATCCGACAAAATATGACACTAATTTTTAAGGATATCCTAATTGGTAAGATCCAAAAAGTTGAATGTTTCTTTCTGCATTGGTTCCATACAAGTCTGAAATGCCAAAAGATGTGGAGAATGCAGCGGAAAGAAATATGGCTCTGAAAAAAAGCATTCTTCGACAGGCTGGAATCGCAGGATATCTAAATTTTTTGAGTTCTATAAAATTGCGACTTAATGAGTTGCCTGTTTTGAGACATTAAATAGAAACATCTTAATGACATCATATAAGAACAATTAAAGTCATAAACAAAACTCGACAAACTAAATTACCGAAAACTGAAACTCCGTGCCAAAGCGGCTTCAAAACTCCGCAGAAAGCAATATCCACACATAGATATTCTACCCTAACACAATAGAAAGCAAAAGGCAATATCCTTTAAATAATTCAAACAGATATCAGCAACCTTCACAAGAACTTGTATATGTATCTGCATAAAAATAATAACCAATTGATGCCCTGTATCCATCATTTAAAAACCCTTCAAGTTTTCATGAAAGACCCAATCTTCAGCTACAGTAGAAACTTAATTCTTTTCCCTTCTTACAATGCAAGCAAAAATTCTGATTCAATATATGCTTCAAATGAAGCTCGACAATAGTTTCTGTTCTGAAAAGAAGTTCCAAGCAATTGAAACCAAAACATCAGAAACACCCATCAAATAGTTCAAACATAACCAGCGATCCATACCTGATATTTTTGAGTGAGCAAAAAAGATTCCAATCCTCAGTGATAGCGAAGTTTTCTCTAAAAGGAAAAGGAAAAAGGCATAATTATATACAAACCACTTGAATTGGTATGTAAATTCAAAATTCAAAAAATCTATAAAATAAAGATTTATACATGATCAAGATTCACATGCAAAATCACCAAATGTAGCAATTTGACTATAACCCTGAATTCCCACATCATCAATAAACATGCAATCAACATTCTGAGCTCTATAATAATACATACATGGACATGTATATATGATCAAACGGCAATGGAGATACATATACATGTAGATACGTACAGAAAACCTTCAAGATATATATAATTTACCTCCTTCGATAGTAATCTGAAAATCGAGGCGCCGTTTGATGAGTTTGTTGCAAAAGAAAAAGGATGAAATAATGATTTTACACCTTTCTTTGAGCACCACGGATCCAAAAAATTTTAGCAGAACAAATTCTTCTTGTTAAATTTAGGAAACCCAAAAATTTGTTTGATAGAAAACTGTGAAAGAAACTGCAGATGGAAGGAGTATATGACAATGCCATCTATTTTTTGCAGTTGAAGAGCCACTTTTTTTTTGGATTGTTTGAGGCAATTTAAAGTTAAACCCTAACTACGGTTAAATTTTAACCAATGTTAATTTCAATTGATGTCTGTAAGTTGGATTTACTGGAACCTTTGCATTAAATGGATTTTCCTTTTTCTGTTCATATTTTAATGATTTTTTACAATTATTTATTTCCTTTTGAGACACAAGATATTAAATTATATACTCTTGCTCGAATCAAGTTGCGATATTTATCGATTTATTCCCATTTTAAGCAAATAATCGTAATTTAGTATTTTTTTATAGATCTTATGCAACTATATTTCATAATAAAAGTCTTGTTATAGTATTAATATCAAACTTATTTAAGATCATTATAATCTGAATTTTATTACAAACCAAGTTCATTTATTACATGGGATGGTTAATGAGAGTGGGATCCACACGACGCACATTTGATATGTCATCACCAAAGGTATCCCACGAAATACAAGAGCTGTCATCACCGAATGCAGCTCTCGTTTTTCGTGTTAGAGAAATTATCTGGTGTGTGTGATCCTAGCACCAGATGAAACCAGCTTTCATCCTCTGATGCAAGTCATACACCATTGTCCAATTTTAATACTCTACCTGCAAAAATAAGTTTAGCTGCATATGGTTGGCAAAATAGATCATAAAACATTCTGTTTTCATACATCAGATGTCAAAGGATGTTCTGTATTTCCAATTTTGAGGATTTCAATAAGACAGCTTATTAGAAGTATTAACAACATAATTCGAATGTTAAAAGAAGAGAAAACTTTGTTATTAAGGATAAAATATTGTAGCTACAAATTAGGATCATAAAGTGATTATCCTGATCAATGTTTTGCACTTGAACACAATCTCCAGAAACTGAAATACATGTGAACTCTTCACAACATAATAACTTCTGGTGAAATAAAGAACTTGAAACCAAATAGACAGACAGCAATAGGTGGATAGCAGTGTTCATTTGTTTCAACTGTTAGCAAAAATTGCAGGTAACAAGCATCCTTGTTTTCGGTGCTTCAGAATAAAGAAAATGAACCAGCTAAGGTAGGATGAAAAAGCTACCAAATGCCTTCGTCCTCGTGATTGGAACACATTTATTGTGCAGATCAAACGGGACTTAAGATAAAGTTGTGGCTTCACTCTTATAGCCGAAGAACATGTATATATGTTTGTGTGTGTGTACAAGAAGCACCTCTGCACCTGCATATTGGTGTATCGCACACTCTATCCAAAAAAAGGCACATGAGATTATTAAAATTTAAACGACATTCACTTTGGTCGAATTTTTATATGTAACATAACTGTTAGAAGCACAATAAAGCGGTCAAGTAGCATGGTTCCTTAATATATATGCTCCTTTTATAATAGACAAGCTTTCTTGAAATGGCTTATCATTGATCTCAGTTCAATAGAATATTCAGTGTTCATATTTTGTTAAGTTCATTTTGGATCGTCCCAGAAACAAATTCTATTTCCAAGAAGACACTCGAAAGTTAAAGAAACCCACCGGTGGACTGTTTCTAAAGTGAATGACGCAAGCCTTTAACTTTCAGAATTAGCTTTCGAGTTTTAGGACATAAAGAGATGATGCCTCAATGCATTAGCTAACTTGGTTTTGAAATCAGAATACTTATTTTCCTTAGGTTTTTTATGGTTAGTATCAAAATTCTTGCTATTCTTGCTAGATTACCTATACATGTGTCTTGTGTCATTCTTCCTAATGATTCTTGACTTCATGTTCTCTTTCTTCACCTGTCAGAAACAATCAGGTGTCTTCCTTTTTTCCCCCACGTCTTCCACCATTTTTCAATGACTTGACAGAAATGTGTATTAATTCATCTAATAAGATTTGACGAAGTTATAGAGTTCATGTCAACTTATTACAACCCTCCTCATGTACCCGAACTTACGACCAGCTAATAGAAGGCCAAGAAATCTTTAAGGAAGTGCACAATCCCATCTGATGGCAGACACAGCAATGCATCAGCAATTATTTCCTGCCTCTGCCAAGTGTCCAGTTTATGAGGAAAAGAATAATCTACCTTTCTCTTCTTGAAATTAGATTAAAGTAAATTCCATGATCAGTCTAAAAGTACATCAACGAAATTTGTACAAATTAGAATCAAAATGGATTGGGAGGCTGATACATATCTTGATGAAATGCTCATCAACCTTCACATGTCAAGCATATGGTTATATGCTATAAATGTTTTCACTGTACAATATAATCAGCAAGGATTCCACACAATAATGCATGTGTATGTGGCTGAGAAATCAGACTTTACAAGCCGAAACAAGCTTCATTGAGATAGTTTCAACGACCGTCGATGCATGTTTTAATAAACAAAATATAACTTCTTTTTTTGTCCCTGCTACTATTATGTGCTATGTAATCCTCCCTTCACAACATGTTATCAAGGTTTTCAACAGCGCCATCACTTCACAGTCTACTCTATTGTCAGTCTCCAGTTCCAAAATGTGAGAGAAACTAAAAAAAATACCAGACATGGTACTCTAATAGCCGGGTTCTTCTTTCACATTCAGGCATATCCTTCCAAATTGCCCTTAGATTTCCAGAGAAGTTTTATGGGCAGCCATATTATGCATTGCCAATGGGTTTCCTTCTTTGGCATCGTTCCATTTCTGTGCATCTACATGCCTCTTTTTCATTGGCTCCTCAGAAGCTGAGGGAGTATCAGTTTTGTCTGGGGCAATGTTATTCTTCTGTAGAGCCTCCTCACTCCCTGCCATAGCCATTACCTCTTCACGCCTCAAAAACTGACGGACCTTCTGTGCAATTTGAGTGATTGTGGTATCTGAAGCTGTCACACTTCCAGAATCCCCGGATGCGGCAGACATACCTGGTTGCTGATGGTGGAAGTTTCTGATGGTGAACTGTGAGTACTTCCAGCTGGGGTGGCAGACTTCTGTATTGCAAAAAAGGCCTCTCGACAGAAGATGCACAGAAGATTTTGGTTGAGATAAATCTTCGGGTACTCATATTGCATCCTGCACCTATTACATGATGTCCAAAATGTTTCAGGTCCTGGTGGAGGATAGGGGATTTGATATACTTTTGTTCTCCATCATCGGGCTGGGATCGAAAATAAAGCGGCAGATGCTCTTAGTCGTATCACTACGGTACTCCATTCCATGAGCACTACTGTGGTCGGATTTGAGCGTTTGAAGGACGATTATCCTAGTTGTCCTAACTTTGACATTATCTTTCAGGACCTTTTAGATGATCCAAACATGCTTCTTTCTTGCTTAATAATGGTTATCTTTTCAAGGGTACCAAGTTATGTATTCCCCGTACCTCACTTTGTGATTTCCTAGTCTGGGAACTACATGATGGGGGTCTCGCTGGTCATTTCAGTCGAGATAAAACAATCGCCTTAGCTGAGGATCATTTTTATTGGTTGTCCCTTAAGAAAGACGTTGCTCACATTGTCTCTCAGTGTCGTACGTGTCAATTGGGTAAGGCACAACGTCAAAATACTAGAATGTATACTCCTCTTCCTCTTCCTTATACTCCTTGGCGTGACCTTAGTATGGACTTCATTCTCGGGTTACCTAAAACAGGAGGTCATGACTCCATTTTTGTGGTGGTCGATAGGTTCTCTAAGATAGCACACTTCATTCCATGTTCCAAGTCTTCTAATGCGTTTTATATCGCTAAGTTGTTCTTCAAAGAGGTTGTCCGTCTCCATGGGCTTCCGATCACTATTGTGTCTGATCGTGATGTTAAGTTCGTTAGTTATTTCTGGAAGACACTCTGGAAACTATTTGGGATAGCGCTTAAGTTCTCTTCTGCATTTCACCTTCAAATCGATGGTCAAACTGATGTTGTAAACCGTAGTCTAGGTAATCTACTTCGTTGTTTGGTTGGGGATAAACCAGGGAATTAGGATCTCGTGTTGCCCACTGTTGAGTTTGCTTACAATAATTCTATTAATAGGTATACCGATCATAGCCCATTCGAGGTTGTTCAGGGTTTCTCTCCACATCAGCCGCTTGATCTACTTCTTTTGCCCATTGATTTTCGTCCGGTGCCTCCGCCCAAGCTTTTGCTGATCATATTCGTGACTTGCATGATGAGATTAAACGTAAAATTTCTGTAAGCAATTATCATTATAAATTATCAGCTGATTCCCACCGTAGCATAAATAATTTAATATGTGCGATTATGTCATGGTCCGACTTGCACGTGAACAATTGCCTAAACATGCTACCAAGAAACTTTGTGCTAGATCACTAGGTCATTTACCCATAATTAAATGGTTTGGAACTAATGCTTATCTACTTGAGTTGCGAACACACTTAAATATTAGTCATGTTTTCAATATAGCAGATTTATATTCTTATCGAGGCACGTTCGAGCCTCCGGTATTGTCGTCTAACATTTCTGCACGACAGTCTTCTCGACCGTCGCCTCGAGCTCTCGTTACCACGTTTTCTCTGCAGGATATCATTGATGAGGTACTTGATGATCAGTTTGTTGCTTCATAGGATGGTGGGTTTCGTAGGTTTTTGGTGCGTTGGAAGGATCGTCCACCTAGCGATGCTACTTGGATTAATGAAGATGAGTTCCGTCAACTGGATACTATGCTTTTGGACGCCTATCTGGATTCTACCTCATCGGAGTTGAGTTATTTTCAATCAAGGAGGAATGATGCAACTTGGAAAGTATATTCAAGGCGTAAACAAAATTAACGTCAATTACAATAGAATTTTCCATTTTTGCATTTTACTCATTTTTGGTAAA
>CAIGRN010001882.1:0-11085 GCA_903798345.1 Fraxinus anomala | reverse complement strand
AAGATTAAAACAAGTCTAATTTGACCATGGTGGTGAATACTCTGACAAATATAATAGATTAGAATAACAACGTCCAGGGCCTTTTACTAAATTTCTAGAGAAATGTAGAGTCGTCTCACATTACACCATGTCATGATCTCCTGACATGAATGATATTGGTCAAAGATGAAACATAACACTTAAGGACATTGTAAAGAGTATGATTAGTCCTTCCACCTTATCACAATCTCTCTGGGGAAAAACATTAAAGATTGCGCTTACATTCTCAATAGAATACCAAGTAAAGCAACTTTCAAAACTCCTTATGAGCTTTGGACATACAAGAAGCGTAGTCTGAATCACTTGTATATTTGGGGTTGTCTAGGTGAGGTAAGTCTTCATAGGCCTAATAGAAAGAAACTGGATTCCAGAACTGTCAGTTTCTATTTTATTGAATACTTTGAGATGTTAATGAGTTCCAAATTCTATGATCCCATTTATATGTCAATTTTCGAAACGAAAAATACATGATTCTTTAAGGATATGGAGTCTGCGGGGAATATAATGTTAGAGATTTTGTTTTCAAGGAGGAATATGTAACTATCTTATCAAGAAGCAATTTTGAATCTAGACAATCTCATAACCCCTTATACACGATCAAGAGATTGCTTCAGAAGAACAAATTTAACAAACTCAAGAACAAATGTCGTTAAAGAGATCTACTAGAGAAAGAGAAAGACAATTACGAATGACTTTATAATCTTTCTCTAAGAATATGAGGATGGCATTGAATTGGTGGAAGAAGATTCAATCAATTTTTATCAAACAATGCAAATGAATAATTCTCAAAAAGTGGATTGATACCATGAATAAGGAGATGAAATCCATGAGTGACAATGATGTTTGGGAACTCATCCCATTGTCTTCCAATACGAAGTCCATTAGTTATGAATGAATATTTAAAATCAAGAGGGATTTGAAGGGTGATGTGGAAAGATATAATATTCGTCTTATTGCAAATAACTTTAGTCAAAGGGAATGCATTAATTACAAAGGGATTTTCTCTCTAGTTTCAACAAAAGACTCTTTTAAGACTATTATGGCACTTGTGGCACATTTTGATTTTAAGCTACATTAGATGGATATAAAGATGAAATTTCTCATTGGTTACATTGATGAGACGATTTTTATAGTGCAGCCAAAAATATTTATGTCAGGAGATCCAAAGAAGATGGTTTGCAAATTAAAGAAATACAACTATGGGCTTAAGTAGGTTTCTCATCAATGGTATCATAAATTTTATCAAATAATTATCACGTTTGGTTTTGAGATAAATACAGTTGATGATTATGTATATCACAAGTTCGATTGGAGTAAATATATTTTTCTGTTATTGTATGCCGATAACATACTATTTACCTACAATGATATAGATTTATTGCATGAAATCAAGAGATTTATATCAAATAATTTTGAAATGAAATATTTTGGTTAAGCCTCTTTTGTATTAAGGTTATAGATACACTGAGGACCGTTTTCAAGATATTCTTAGATTATCATAGGTTTGGCGTACAGGATTATAAACCAGGTGATACCCTATTGTTAAGGAAGACAAATTCAGTCTCAATCAATACCCTAAGAATGACTTTGAAGTAAAAGAGATGCAAAAATTTTCCTATTCTGTAGCAGTTGTGAATTTAATGTATTCTCATATTTGCACACTCTGGATATATTGTTCATTGTTGGAATGCTAGACAAATATTTATCATTGGAAAGCAACCATGGTTTATGTGGTATCTATAGAGAACAAATGATTACATGTTCACATACATGAAATCATACCAATTGGAAATCATTCATTGTTTCTGATTATGATTATACTAGATGCTAAGACGGTTGGAGATCCACATCAGGCTATATCTTCATGCATTAAAGAAGGTATATCTTGAAAGAGTACCAAGCAGACACATAACATATTCGACCATTGCAACGAAATTTATAGCATGTTATGAGGCATCCAATTATGGAATATAGAACCAAAATTTTGTCACTAGGCTTCGCATTCTAGATGGAATTGAAAGAACACTTTAATTATTTTGTGTAAATCAACAATGTCGTATCCAAATGACAATAGGAGTTCAACAAAGTCTAATTTTATAGAAATCAAGTTCCTAATTGTTAAAGAATGAGATTATAGTGGTCATGTTACCATAAAACATATTGAGACAAACTCAATAATAACAAATCCATTTACTAAAGATCTAACACCCAAGGTCTTTCATTAGCATACTGCTCATATGAGTATTGTATGTTTTAATGATATACTAGTTTAGTGGGAGTTTATATTTTGGATATTGCTTGTTTAGACACATGATTTTGTTTCTGCACATTCAAGTTTATTTCAAAAATAAAGTAGTCAGTTATTTTCACTCTAGTTAAAGTTTATGGTTTGATATCATTAAAAAAATAAGGTATGACCAATTGGAAATAAACATATTTGGATCACATTGTATGTAATTTCCATGATATATACCCATACTTAATGTATGTAATTTGATTATGTTGATATACGTGATCATTTATATGAGTTTAATTATGATATTTGTAACAAATATTGCTTTAATCATTTATTGATATAATTAATGGACGAGATTGTTTGGAAATGTTTTTGGTTATGATAGCAAAAGTTTTGAGCTGATAAGATTATACACATTTATATATGGTAATATATGTGGCCCAAGTGGAAGATTATTGAGAAAATTAATTTGTCATGTTAGTCTACATATGTAATTAATTGTGTATAAATGATACCTGAAGGTGAAGTCCATTTAAATTGATCTCATAAAGAATTAAAGTTATTGGGTTTTGGTCATCTAATATAATATGAGCCAAATATGTGTAGAGACCAAATTTCTTTAGATTGTATTTTATGATGGGTTGAAATACATATGACAATTTGTATATAGGGTTATGGTATCCCGTTCGCATGCGAACTTCTCATTTTTTGTATCATCTCATCAATAAAAGAATATCAAGAAAAAGAGTATCAAAGTGGAGGATCTTAAAGCCGCAATCAATAATCGAGAATCAAGAAGAAGCAATTAAGCAATCAAGATTAAAGCGCAAGAAGCCAAAATCAAGATATTGCAGTTGATCTTCAACATTCAATTCAATGGATCAAAGTTTACTTATTTGGTTGTATTGAGGAATAGGAACATTTCAAATGTCGAAGTAGTATAGTTCATTCATGTTGTACTTTGATACCCAACTTCAAAGGTGCTCTTAATTGGTTGTATTTGGCTGCGTTTCAAATGTAAAATTAGTTATATTTGGCTATAATAAAGAGCAAATTTTAAACAAACATATTTAATTAGGTTTTCATAGTTTGAAATTTACTTAATCAAGTACAGACAAATAAAATAGATTTCAATTCCCACCAAATACCTGTTTTGTGTTTATTTAGGAAACCGTGATCGAAAATCTACACAGGGAACAAGAATGATAGTGTTCAATTTTTCTGAAGCTCTAATAGCTTATTAATGTAAGTTCAAGTGGGCTTGATCTATCTCTTAAACTTAACCCGACCCAATATAAAATTAATCAAATTAATTAAATTTTGTTCATGAATTAATTTGACATATTAACTAGCAACCAATTAAGTAATTAATTAGCGAATTTCATTCTTCTAGTTCTCATTTTGTGTGTGACCAATTAGGTTCCCGATTACGATGCTTTTACGATATGAATTATTATTTTGATCTAATCAAAATCGATAAATTAAAATACCCCATTTTAATTTATCACCAATTCACATCCGTCGTTCTAGATTGACATCTAGCAATATGTCCAGACAATACATGTGATGGAAAATATTACATGGTATCACAAAACCAAACTTATTTATTTACCGTAAAACTATAATTACTTTGTCAATATGATCCGATCAATTATGAAATATGGATGTGTGTCAATCTCGATTATCAATCATATATTTCATCCCACTATTAAGTCAATGTAAGTCGAAAACTTGTTCGACTTATGAGTACACTTTGACCAATGATTTCGTTATCAACTTAATTAAATGAAATGTGGATCATAATCTTTTACTATCTAAGAATAACGAATCATCTATTAATTATCCACAACTTTCATATGATTCTTAAAATACCCGAACAATTCCGTGTTAGTGATCATTGGCAAAGAAACATCCAATATCACCAAAATATAATTGTCCTTATATAAGGCACCATGATAACCTCAAGTCGAATGACCAATTCAAATATTGAACATTAGAGATTAACCATTGACAATCAGATAATTATCCATGTGAAATCTCCCCAGTAAGTCTCCAATGTTTAGTTTTGTAATAAAATATTCACGTGTTCATTTAAGTGTCACCACACTGTAGCTTGTGGAATCAACTACTTACTTCACAAGTAAGAAATATCACATGTGATGGTCTTTCCATAATAACGATATTTGTATCTCGTTATTACTCATGACCACAGATGGTTTAAGATTAATCATATGTAATTTCAATCACGACTCCTTGTAATTAACAAATTACCAGGACTTGAATCTATGGATTCTATTAATTAATTGATTAGAATATTAATTTAATTAAATATAAGATCTATCATAAATGAAATGTATCAATTATTTATTAAAAGTACTTATATCCAAAGTTGATTGGACCTTTAGAACATAACACTTACAAACTCCCACTTACAACAGATCAAATCACTTATGTATATAATACCATAAGATTTTACATTGCAATCATGTTTATGCAATGTCAACTTTTTTTTTTTCTGTGGATCTGCAATATTATCAATTGTGGGAACTCATTCTTTTTTTGATGTCATTTCATTGTATTATATCTCCAAGGAGTTGATACCGGCTTAACATGTTTGGATCATTTATGATACCTTAGTTCCTTTAATTGCACGATAGCTCTATTGTTATCACAATACAAAGGTTTAATATCAACAATGTTAAGAACTACTCACTACAACGGAAGTAGCTTTTTACGGCATTCATTTACGGCGTGCATATAAAGCATGCCGCAAAAATGGACCTTTTACGGCATACATTAAATGTGTACCGTAATAATTTAATTATTTAAAGTATTTACGACACGTTTTGGGCGAGCCGTAAAAGCTAAATATTTACGGCATACATATTGGCATGCATTAAAAGATGCTTACTTTTTTATCTTGAAATTTCTTTTATTTTTCTTTTCTTTCTTCCTTCTCCCATAGTTTTTTTCCTTTTCTTTATTCTTTTCTTCTCCACGTTTTCTCTCTTTTTTCTACGCTTCTCTCTTATCCTTTCAGCCAAACCCTTCCCTTCTCCTTTCAACCGCTCAATTAGCAATCATTTGTTCAATTAGCCATCTACCATTTCTGCCCAAACCCTTTTTTGATTTTCCTTTTTAAATTTATTAAAATTTTCGCCAAGTCACCTAACCACTATTTGAGTTGTCGATCGTCGTTGCCGTTGCCACTTTATTTCCTTTCCAACCCCAGGTAATTTGACAATTTCATAAATGCACCCTCGTCAGTTCTCCATGTTTATCTCCAATGTTTGAAAGGTTTCTCTATTTTATAATCAAATTAAGGTTTTGGTGTGAGGAATTGAAAATATGTGCTATTGTTTATGGGTAAATGATTTTTGTTGGCGGGTAAATGTCCTGTTTATCATAATAAAGTTGATTGGTTGTGGATGAGGTGGAATTGTGGATGGAAACATTGTTTTCTTTTTGAAATTATTGGTGCAATTGTTGGTTTTTATTTGATTCTTTTATCTATTTTTATTTTCACTTCATGTGTCTATTTGGTTTTGCTTGTTATCTCGTATGTGTAGGAAGGATATGGGCATGTCAAAATATATTGATTTGATTGTGCTCACATAAGGGAGGCATTTGCTAAGATTAACATGCCTATTCCTGAGCGAAAGGGAACCATTGATTCATTGGCAGTATTAATGCAAAAATTTGGAAGGAGAGCTAGTGACTTGAGGTGGAATCCTTTGACACATTAGTTAAAATTGTTGGATCTTTTTTTAAAAAAAATCAAGAAAGACAATAATGCCATAACATTGTCGAATGTGATATTTTTCATGAGATATAATTTGGAAGAATATAACATAGAAGTTTTGTGTTTTCAAATAACAAACAGTTGGCTCGGCTGAATCTGAGCGATATTTTTTATTTTTTGTAGCTATTCCCACTTGCTTGCAACTTATTTTAGGAATTGGAACTTCGCTATTAAGTAACTGAACGTGTGCATAGAAGTGGGCTTAGCCTAGGTCCAAAAAAAAAAAAAAAAAAAAAAAAAAAAATTTGGTTAAGCAATATTTAAGTGGTCAAAATGTACTTAACATTTCTATTTAAGTTTATTATGTTATGTTCATCTCAGCTTGAAGCACTTACTTTTGTTCTTTGAAGTGTGACCTTGTTGAAGGCAAAACATTTGCACAAGTTTTATTCTATTAAGTTGTTAGATGGTATACAATCTCATTTGGTGTTTTCTCAATTTATTTATCTTTCTAATTGTGTGTCCTTTTTTCCTTGAAACTTCTCTTAACATGTCTAATATTTTGAATTGTGGAGCCTGTAGAATGTATATCAATAAAAGTAGTTTGAGTAGTTAGCTTTATTGGCAATCCATTTATATACTGATGTTAAGGAATTCTTTTGATCAAAACAGAGCGGAAAACTATTTTAAGAGAGATGTGGATGTGGAGGTGGAGTTGAAGGATGCAGAGGCCTAGAACAAATAGGCAAACTTTCTGTGGCAGGTGAAGAAGGATCTTTGGGCTGTTGAGAAAACCTACTCGGAAGCCATTGAATAATGAAGTTTCTACGTGCGAAAACATTTAGTGCAATGACAAACGTTTTGAGTAGGCTAATAATATTCTTAGAATTATTTAGATACACTCTATATTTTGACATATTTAATAAATTGTACTAAACATTTTTTGTTTATGAAAACTATGAAAAACATGATTATATTATTTAATGTATAAAATTTTGTTCTTTAATTATTGTAGGTTCGATGATAATCACATAAATAAATTTTTTTTAAAGTAATTGATTGTTTTAATGTCTGTTTTTTTATGCCATGCATATGTAAGCTTTTATAGCGTGCTATGTGTGCCATATAAGAAGGTAAGTATTTACGGCGTGCTATTGCAAGCCGTAAAAAGTAAATTAACGGCATCCATTTCGTTTTTTACGGCACACATTGTATGCCGTAAAAAAATATGAGTATTTACGACATGGCTTTATACGGCATGCACTTGTATGCTGTAAAGAACTTTTTATGTCATGCGATGCATGCCGTAAACATCAAATTTTGTTGTAGTAACTCCAAGTTCATTAATAAACTTCTTGATCAGACCACAATCTTTGTTGCTTCTAAAGCAATAGTGTATAAAACTTCTGCTATTGACTAACGATTATTTCCTATTTGGAACATTTCGAACACAGCGCTTAAGAATAAACCAATATCCTGATTAAGATTTGCTATCATTCTAGTTTGACTAAAAGTTAGTATCAGTGTATCAATGAATTCTCAGTTAAATTTTTCCATATAAAATCTTAAAAAAGATTTTATCTATATAGAATGGGATAGGTCAAATAATTTTTTAGATCTATCTCTATAGATCAAGTTTTTTTTTATATCTTTCGTAGAGAAATTATTTGACAACCGCAATTTCAACAATTGAAACATAGGGATGTCATTTTCTATTAATATGTTATCTACATATAATATCAAGAATATGACGACGCTCCCACAATCTTCTTATAAACATACAACTCATCTTCGTTTTTTATAAAATCAAACCATGTTAATTTTCTTATCAAAATGTAGATTGCAGCTCCAGAAGGCCTGCTTCAATTCATATATAGATTGATCAAGCTTGCATACCTTGTAAATATTTCAATTCAAAACTTTCATGTCGTTTCATGTACACTTCTTCTTGCAAGTTTCTGTTAACGAATGCAATTTTGACATCCTATTTTCATAACTCATAGTGATGGCATGTAGTTTCTGTAAACAAAATCCGAATGGACTTACGTATGGCTATAGGTGAAAAAGGTTTCATCAAAGTGAACTTCTTTCCTTTGTATATAACATTTTACTACTAGCCTTACTTTATATATACAGATGATTTCATCCATGTCGACCTTTTCTTGTAAACCCATTTACAACTTATGGACTTTATCCCATCAGGATGGTCGATTAAGTTCCATACATTGAGTTCATTCAGGATTCTATGACCTTTTGCCATCTCTTTAAGTCAACACTTGACTTTACTTATGCCTCATTTGTAGGTTCACCATCCTCAATTAGTAATACTTGATTAATAATCATGAATTTGTACCTTCTAGGAGGTTGAATGGTCCTACTTGATTTACCTTGAACCAGAGTGTTCTCAGGAGTCACTATATCCTAATCAAGAGTGTGTCCCTCAATTGGTGTGGGATTAGACTCAGGTTCATCTAATTAGTCAACAGAATTTGTGGATTCATTAACTTATTCAAGTTCTAATTTGCTTCTACTACCCTCACCTAAAATGAATTCTTTCTTTCAAAATATGGCATGTCTTAAGGCGATATACTTTTTTCTCAGTGAGGTTATATAATTGATATCCAATTCTCTCATTTAGATATTCTACATATATGCATTTATCGGACTTAACCTCAAGCTTATCTGATTCAATGCGCTTCACATAAGTGTCACGGTCACAAACTTTAATATGAGGCAAGTTGGATCTTTCACCTTTCCATAAATCGTATGGAGTTTTGTCAATCGACTTAGATAGGAAATGATTTAGTATGTAGCACGCGACAATTATTGCATGAATCCAAAATAATTTTGGAAGGTTTGCATAACTCGTTATAATCTCACTATATGTAATAGAGTACTATTCATCTTCTCAGATACACCATTATGTTGCGGTGTATGTAACGAAGTTCACTGCACGAGAATCTCTTTCTCTTTTAGATAATCTAAGATTCTCCCTTTAGATATTATCTACCTCGATGTTATCTAAATATGAGAATACCTTTCCTATTTATTTCTCTACTTCTAACTTGAAACTTTCAAAAACTTCATACTTAAATTTCATCAAGTATACATTACCATTTATGAAATAGTCATCGATAAATGTGATGAAATAAAAGAAACCTCATCTAGCATTATTTGACATGCGTTCACATACATCACTATATATTAGCTCTGGTAATGTACAGGTCTTTCTCCTTTTCATTTAAAAGGTAATTTGGTCATCTTGTCCAAAGGCATGATTTGCATTGTCAAATGATTCAAAATCAGTTGACCCCAAATATCAATCTATGTGTAATTTGAAAATGCGTTTCTCATTTATCTGACCAAGCTTTTAGCACCATATATAGGTAATAATTATGTTATCATTTTTATGCCTTCTAACTTTCATACTCATTATAAAATACTTAGTGTTTAGAATATAAGCCCACGTTTGAAACCCATTTTTTTTCTCATTCTATTTCTCATTCTTCATTTCAACCACACATTCTATCAATAAAATAATATTACACATAAATCCAAAAATTCTCATGCCTTTTTAACCACACAATCTTCCATCAATCACTATTCAAAAAAAAAAAATTTCACCCAAAATGGTTGTCAAACAGGGGCTAAATATCATTTTGTAATTTACCGTCACCATTAGGATTTTATCAAGATAAACATGAATAATAATTGTCCATAATATTAAAATAATTCATGTCCAAACATGAAATTTAAATAATATTTTTGGTAATGGTGAGAGCAAAATAACATTTCTCTAATTTTAATATTAAACCTAAAGACAATAGCAAAAAGTATGCTCATACAGTCAATGTAGCAATCTTTGCTCATTTTCAACATGCAAGTCAACTTTTTCCTTTTGTAGTGGTCTACTTCTATTTAGTTTCTCCATATTTATATAAATATTAGATCCATATCCGGTATATAATACCAAGAAGCTAACGAAGTAGATATAAGTCTTGTAGTTTCCTTATCAATGACCTATCATTCCAAAATGATAACAAGGGTCATCAGATTTGGTATTGTCCTTATTTTTTTAATTTTTTTTACTATTTTAGCCATCTTGGATGCTTTTCCAAAGCATAATTTAGACATCCTCATAGTATTGTTAGAGGAATCAATGGTTTGTGATATTGGGTTTAACCGTCTCAATCATACTAAGCAACTTAGGGAACGTGCACTAGAGCGTATTCATGTCAATATTTATAATAAATCGTGAATAGTTCTCTGACTGATATTGCAGAACCAATTCAATACTTAGTTCATGGTTCATAATTGAACCAATTGAGACAACTTCTTAATTCCAATCATCTTTAGTACATGTGCATTGACTGAAGATCCATTTGTCATTTTGCACTAGTATAGTTGCTTAGAAGTCTAATTTCATTTCACACGTGATTATTCATAATACAACTCATTCAGATGATAAATCATTTGTTAGCATCTATACCCCCACGTTGCTTTTGTAACTTATGTGACATAACAGCAAGCATCACAATGTTGCAATGTTATTTTCATCATTATGTTATATACTAGTCACTGCTTCTTTAGTCGAGTCATTAGTAGTCTCTGGAAAGGGCTACTAAAAAATATAATCAAATTTCATATGCTTGAGAACAATTCTCTAATTGCTGTGCCAATAAAAAAAATTGACCTGAAAAGTAAAAGAATAATATATAAAATGTATTAATTAATTTAACATTATCTTTTATTAAATTAATTATATTCTCACTGTTTAACTCAAATTTATGACCATTTTACACAAATTTATGGAATCTATGCTTGACTCCCGTAGGCTGGGATCTCATTAGTTATATTAAAACTTTGAGTGTACTTAAAAAATCTTAATAAAACTTTTGGATATATATTATTATCAATTGTATTTTTATATAACTTCCAGATCATTAAGTTGACAACTCTTTGTCTTTATACATCTTATATTTCAGTTTAACGTGCCTCTAGAATTTATCTTCTCGACGGTACTCAACATCAAATAAAATTTAGTTAAGTCAAATCCATCATTCAGAAA